>UNPT01000085.1:0-148658 GCA_900536445.1 Hymenoscyphus occultus
AGCCTTGTCGAGAAACGTACTAAGGTAGTGGTCTACTGCCTCTACAGTTCCCCCAAAGTACGTCTGTCCGACTCGGTTCCGTTCAAGGACTTTAGAAGTCCCGGCGACAAATAGTTACTATATATTTGGGATAGGAGGGAGGGGGCGGTTTCCTATTCCCCTAGGACCCCTTATACAGGGGTAAGGGGTAAGGGGGGGCCCAGGAGGAGCCATCTCCTCGAAAGGAAATAGATTGTTTAGTCTGAGGAAGAAGAGACAAAATCGTTTAGAACAAAAAATTTAGTCCGCGAAAAAAGGTGTGTTAATTAAAGAATATTATAATTAAAGACTTTAAAATAGTTTAGTAGTTATATAAGAATTAGTACTAGGAGTATTACAAATTTTATAGAGTAAATTCTTAGTTATTTAGAAGTAGTTACTTTATTTAATATATTCTAGAGAAAATTTATTAATTTCTATTTAGTATAAATTATATATATTATTTATTATTAATTACTTTCTTATTATTAAATTTAAACTAATATTTATTAGAAATCTAAGACTAAAGCTTTAGAGGTAGGGAGGCTAAGGGTTAAATATATTACTCGAGGACTAGAAAAATTAGTTTAGTTCTAGTTAAACTTACTTAGGCGTTAGTAGAGCCCTTAGAACTTACTAAACTTATAAGAGTACTATTACTAGTAGGACTAAGGAATTAGAGGGCTATTAATAGCTATATAAATAAGAAAATCTACTAAATAGATTATAGGACCTTAGATTACTTTAGCTTTTAGTATAAGGAGCTATATTATCTTAGCCTGGC
This sequence comes from Hymenoscyphus occultus, assembly GCA_900536445.1. Taxonomy (NCBI): domain Eukaryota; kingdom Fungi; phylum Ascomycota; class Leotiomycetes; order Helotiales; family Helotiaceae; genus Hymenoscyphus; species Hymenoscyphus occultus. Next base: position 803 of record UNPT01000085.1, read on the forward strand.
TAAGTTTAATAAGCTTCTTATACTAATTATCTCTAGCTATAAAAAGAGCTTTAAATATAAAGAACTTATTACTTTGAAAGATTATATAGGGTATCTAGTATAAAGGGTATAATAACCTATATTATCTTTTAATATATAATAAAGTTATACTTTTTAATCTATAGAGTAATAGCTAGATTAGTAAATATAGTAAATAACTTTAGAACTACTATAGCTAAAGTACTAAGGAAGTAAGTATAGAAATAAAAAGATATCTTTTTAAATAGAATCGAATATACTCTATAAGTAAAGTAAAGGGTAAAAGAAAGAGCTTAAACTTATCTTACTAGATATATATAAAATAGTTAATTTAATAAAATAAATAACACTATATAAATTTAACTAATAGTATAGTCTTAAAACTAGATAATAGTATAGAGAACTAATAAAACTCTTAAATTCTATAGAAAATAGATAGGATCTTTTCTTTAACTAATAACTCTTATACTCTAAGCCTTATTATATAAAACTTTAAATAGACTTATACTTTAAGCCTTATAAATTAACTTTAAATAGCTTAATTATAGACTATAAATAGAATAATCTATCTATAACTTAATAAAGTAATTTACTAATATCTAATTAGTAAGCCTTATTTATTTAATCTACTAATAGCTTAAACTTTACTAAAGAGTAATAGTTATACTAGAATTACCTTTAAGTAATAGTACCCTTACTAGAATAGTAGGGTCTTTATATTTTATTAACCTTTAAGTAAGAGACTAAGTAGCTATAGGCTATATATTTCGAGATATTAAAGGAGAATAAGGTTTAGTATTTATAGTTATATTCTATAAATACTCTTATATTTACTATTAAATTCTTTTTTATTATTAAATATACTATATACTAAATTCTTAATTTTTAGTAGGTTAAAAGTAAAGATATATTATACTTAATTTTAGTATTTTAGTAATTTCTAAATAGCTAGAATTTTAAGTAGTCGGATACGTTATATAGAGATTTAGTAGTTCTTTCTATACTTTTCTACGCTATATAGCTTATTAGTAGAATAGTAGCTAGTTAATGTGACGACACGTACGATATGTTGCCCGTGGGCGTCCAAGGTGTAGGTTATGGAATCGTAGTCTATTCGAAGATTCTAAGCTGAGGAGAAGAGGAGAGCTCGAGAGAGCTCGAGTCTAAGTACATGGGTGGGTGACTAGGCGGCGCCACGTGATACAAGTGGCACGTGATGGTCAGAACCGTCACAGTTAATATAATATTTTTAGAAACATTTTTAATTTTTATATAGTAGAGGATACTTTTTTTAGGTAGATTTTATTAATTAATATAGAGAAAACAGTAAGATTTAACCCCCGTTATAGACTATATAGTTATAGACTACCGTAGTCTATACGGTATAGACCGCGCTCCCACTGGGGAGTCGAAGGGATAGTTGAAAGTGATGGCAGAATAGGATATATAGTAGTATATTCAGTAATGGAAAACTCTGAAAGTTGGTTACATGTTTATAGCGAATCTCTCAACTTCTTTTAACATAGAACCCAAGGGTATAATGGCATTAATGACCTGCGTTGAACAAGTAATGAAAGAACTTTAGCAGCACACGTGCTTGCTATCAAGAATACCTAGGTAGCTACTAAAAGATTAGCTCTGTCTAGGTACCCGGGACAAGACCAAATACAGTCCAGCCTAGGTAATACTAGCTTTCTACTACGTAGCATCCGGCGCAATTATCAGAGACTTACCAATCTACTACTACCTATCTTGTAGTAACATTGAACACTCACTTATTAATATAGAGAAGCTTGGATTAGCTTGCAAACCCTTCCCTTCTTAAGAAAAAACAAAATTACACATCTAATAAGAAAGCTCTTTTGGAGTAGCCCAAGATCTTCGTTGATTCGATATTTTGATGAGTGTGAATACATGGAGGTAGCATTCTCTTTAGTTTCTGCCTGTTAAACATAAATACATAGGAGCTTATATGTCATTCACTGTATAATAATAGAAATACCCAAGTGTGTATTCCTTTCTCTGATCTACATTAGATGGTAACAAAAGTTCGCAACTAATATAAATTAGATAGATTGCCTCGGATCAATAATATTAGACAATTATTAAAGTGTCTAGTAAATATCTATTAGATTTTACTCTTTAGGAAAGTGTCGTAAGAAGAAAAATTTAGTATATACTTAAGGTGTAATCTTAAGGAGGTACCCACACAATTACAGACCAACGCCCTTGAAAGCTCCAAGTATACCACCGACCACTACTCATTTGTACGAATATTGCCTATCCGGCTCAGTAGTAATACCAAGACAAGCGGTCGTACACACTACATTACTTTGGTAAGTTGGTAATACCTGTCAGCTAAGAACGGAAGAGCGCACGAATGATAGCCCATTTGGAAAACCCAGTACGTCCGGTTTTCGCTCCCAAGCGGCGCCGAGAGGCATTATGGTTGTTTTTGAGGTTTTGTGTTCGGTTATGGGGGTTTATTTAGAAATCTTAGGGAATCTTTACTGTGTAGGTTCAAGTTCTGAAAAACTTCAACGCCGGTTTTATGGGAATCCCTTTGTAAATCCATTATCCATTCAAAATCAGCAAATTGCTTCTTTTTTCAGCAGGCGATACGTACGACGCCGCCAACTCACAAATGTACTTCTGGAGTCAACAATCTCCTACGAATACCAAGATACACGCAGCATTTCTTCCATGTTCAAGATTCTATTCTCTAAGCAAAGAATTAACTGAAAGGGAATTTCCAGTTCATTGCGGTCGATATTCAAATTATTCGTTATCTCCTCACGAAAGGGAATCGAGCCTAAAACCATCCATTGCGGTCGATATTCAAATTATTCGTTATCTCCTCACGAAAGGGAATCGAGCCTAAAACCATCCATTGCCATTGTATATAATGTATAAGCTAAGGGTCTCAGATGTTGTCTATGAAGGGATAGTATCGTTGGAAGGATAGTGGTTAATGTCGCCACTTTTTATTTGTCTTAGGGTACATTTGAGAGAGAATACTCTAGTCTATCCACCTAATGACCTGTCTTTCCTTCTGTGTTTAGCGACAGAAACTTTATTCCGCATATAAGCTATTCACAGCCTTCCTTTTCCATCTCACTTACCTGCCGTCGAAAATCATACGTCGTTATTCCCTTGTAAAGTTACGGATTTATTTCTAAAGAATCATATTGATGAGTTCCCTTGCAATATTGTCCTTTATTTCATTCTAACTGGATCTTATAAAACTCTTTATGAAAACATTTCAGCTCGTCCAAATAAGACTTTGGGCGATTGACCAATCATGCTGTATGTTTTGAGAGATACCGTAGTTCTGTACCTTTTGAACAAATGAAGCTTGGTTTTAGTAATAAAGAAGAGTGCGTTCGTAGAGAACACTAGTTTCTTGCAAGTTGCCTCCGAAGTACGTTTAAATGTTTTCAAGATCCTTAATAGTATTATACTTCAGAATTTCTGCAACCCTTTACTATATAACGCCGGAAACATACACCGAGGTTACTGTAATTCATAGTTCTGATTCTCAATATTTCATCTCGGTTTTGGGATTACTTTCTAGTAAACAAACCCAAATGCCGTTCGAGATACAAGTGATGCGACTCTGCAAATTCAACTTGTCCATCTTCCTTTCCACAACCTTACCTGCTTCTTTAAGAAATCAAATACCCAAGACCACTTCTCATCACATTCGTATTCACCCCTCCCATTCCCATCACGCATTTTACAGCATACAATACACCAACTGACTTCATTTCCAAACCGTACCCCATAGCAACGTTTCCCCAATTCCTCATACTTCCAAACCATCTTTCTAGAACCCTTCAAAACCTAAAACCAAGCACCTACCCGCCTCCTACCACCCACCCCATCAAACGTTACACTGCCCTACTTCTATCATTCCATATTCCATGCCAGAAACGAACACAACATCCCCAACACAGTATCCCACATCTCGCATCTCGGATCAAGAGTCATACAAAAGCCGACCTACTTAACCCTGAAACAAAAGCACACATCTCCCATCCCCACCGGCACCGCCAAAAAGGAGACGAAGACCACACTCAAAGCAGGCAGACATCCAGCGTAACGCAAGAGAAAACAGAAAGCCATGAAGCGGCGCAGTGCAACACTTATTCATATCCCGCGTGCGTTACCAGCGGAAAGAAACATATCATCCAATCTATCCCATCTACAAACCATGCTTCTTCCCACGCAAAGCGCAAAGCGCAGAGCCATCCCCAACCTTCTGTCTCCGTTCTAGAACAGCGATCGATGCCGTGTTACCTTCTCGATCAAAGGGTAACACAACATCCGCGTCGCAGAAAGGGAGGAAGGGAGGAAAAGGCTACGCAAGATCCTAATTTACAGGTTCCGATTTGAGCGTGCGAAATGTAGCGTCTTACCAGTGGGAGGGAGACGAATTTTTAGTTGGCGATCTTGCGCGGTGCCTTGGGGTTGCAATTTGCGGACGGGTGGAAGGAGGTGGATGTGGATGTGGATGTCGTGTAACGGTAACAGGAACGCCATCGGAGAGTGGCAGTGAGAGGGCTGAGATGAAGGTTCTAGAATGGATGACAGTGTGGTATCTGCTTTTGGTGGGCCTTGGGTGGCAAGTGCCTTGTTAAAGTATCAATCGAAGTTTGATGGGGAGAGTAAGAATGTGAAAAGAAGCTTGAGGCACATTGAGGAGATATACAAATGAATCAAAAACGAAAAAATGAAATAGCAATGGTTAAGCCGTTAAGAAAAGCTATACTAAAGATTGGACACTTGGAAAGCGCTTGCAGACCTGTTACTCATATCCCCCAGAAAGAATTGGTATAAGTACACCTAAGTTGTATTTCTAATTATCATCTTACTAGAACAAATATCTCAGAAACAATACGATAACCCCAGGCCAATAGAACAAGGAGTCTGACCTTTTCAAAATTCTCGAATAATTCATTGATTTTAGCAACATCAGAACAATGGAGGCCATTTATTGCCGCTTGCTATATATATAGAATGATTGGACGTCCATATCCACAGACAATAGTCGGCAAGGAAACAAGGATTTAATAAGGAGACTTGATGAATGTACCTACCAAGGATTGGTACTTCAGGGTCGCTCAACAGCTTCACTACTACAATGAGGTAGTCGCAAGCTCACAAATCACGCATAGTCAAACCCTGACACAAACAAAGATAGTTTTCGCTCAATTAAATTGGACACTCAATACATCTCAACCACTCAGTCCCTACTCGGAACAAATCCCTACAGAAACAAAGAAAGCCAACGCCATTCTAAACAATTCGTACTCGCGTACTCCCCTCGTCTCAACTCCAAACTCAAGAAAGGCAGAATTAACAAGTAGTCCCAAGGAGAGATTTTAAACGAAGACACAAAAAAAGGTATTTCAGACAGCCGACCCAAGTCTAGATCCCCCAAATTGATTTTTTTTTGTGAAATTTTCCTCCCTCTGCTCCATGTCCCTCGCAGGATAAGAGAAAACCCATAGCGATCTAAAAATCACAATCACCTCCCCAAAACACCAGAGTACCTTGAGAAACAAGCAAGACAAACAAAAGGAGGAAAAGTAAAATAAACATACAACTAAAACATTTTTTTGGCGGCTAGTCCAGTTGCCAGCCATTCATAGAAACCACTTCTGATGAAGTCCGTGGGACAGCAACAGTGCAAACAATAGGAGAAGCAGGAAAGGTAGCCCAAACAATAGAGTCTAAACCCACCAATCCTGGCAAGAATCAAACACAAAAAAGTAAACGTATTACAAGCCCACAAACGTGCTTTCGAGAAATTCAAAAAAGGGAAAAGGGAAGGGGTATCAGAAAAGAGAGGATCGGATCGGTCGTCGTCATACGTGTCAAACGAGAAACAGGACGTCGGGTAGCGGTGGGTTGATTGCCCAAGCTGTCATGTGTGTGTTGGCTGGCCGTACGTGATGCCAAACAAGACTGAATGATTGTCCACCGCTCGTTCTGTGTTGCCGAAGCGGATTGATTGCGATAGGCTGGTGTTGGTTTGTCGACATGTAGAAAAGGAGAAGCGAAAGAAAACAAGAAATGGAAATCGTCATCGTGCAAGTCGTTATTCGCAATGGAAATTATTAGTCGAAGAGTGTGTCGTGTGTGTTCGTCGTTCCGAAATTCAGGGGCCATCGCTCGGGAATAAGGCGGTGGTGTTGGGATCGTCCTTGCAGGAATCAACAAGCGGCCTCCCTGCAGCCCCAAAGCACAGCACAGGCCCTGATCTGAGGCCGAGCTGGAGGCCGAGACCACCACCGGATTCGGTTCCCCAAGTTCGGCTACTGTACATGATGCAGTATCCCACGTTCAAAGAAGCCTGCATTATCGGGTCGGTCTGCTCAACGCGGGCCTCACAGAGCCGGCCGCTACTACTCACAAAGAGATGCGTGAGTGACACGAACAGGGTGGTATGGGTAGGGCGGATCTCAGTAGGGCTGCGAAGCTGATGTCAGTGGCAACTTTCGTCTCTCGCGAAAAAAACGATGTGTATAAACCGCGGATGGTGGGATTGTTTGCTACCACGGACCGAACTTCAACGGGCAGCAATATGAAATTACGTACCGGCAACAATGGACAAGAAGCAACACAATCAGGCCTTCATCGAGCACGGCCGGCAGGTTTTGAGCTTGCAGTATTTGCACTCGTAGATGTGGTTGAACGGACCGGCGTGGCACATTTGGCAGATCCATTGAACCATGGTAGTATCCGACTTGAGCATGATAAAGGAGTGACTGCAGTATCCTGGAACGGCCATGGTCCTGGATGGAGAAGCAACTGATTCCACGAGTTCTCTATAGCAGTACGCGGGTCGTCAAATCGAGGAGAGCCTTTGTCGGGTGAACTAGGATTTTGTCAGCACTTCTCGAGACCAGCCGGAAACGGGAGATGTAGAGTAGAGTACAAACCTCGAGGCTCGTCACTGGCTGCGAAACTTGCTGAAAGTTGATATGTCCAAAGATGAATTGGGTTGTGAGGTGGTCTAGATGTCGCAAGGTGGGAAGAGTCGCGCTAATGACGCCGAGAAATAGCTGCGATGGCTATGATAGGACCTGAGCTTTTGCAAAAGCGAAAGCTTAAAGAAGGAACGTCCAAAAGTGAATCCTTCCGGATGATTCAAAAACTCTCAGATGACAAGATGGCTTAAGAGAAGGATAGTGTGCTCCTTAAGAGAGAAAAAGTCAAGTGTTGATGAGAGTGGCCAATGAAAGGTTGAGATCAGTCGACTAAGCAAGCGCACTTTGCTTCTTTCTCCAAGCTACTAAAGGTTGCTTTATGTGTTATAAGCGGTCAAAAGCAGAGGTACACGGTGGGTTTCTTGTTTTGTGTTTAATAGGAGGATGAGACCATGAGACAGGTGAGTAAGAGGAGAGTTGCAAACTTGCCCAACCAAGCACTCGTGCCCAAGGAGAGGCATGTATGTATATAAGGCGCCAGCCCCTGGGGATGATTATGATTGCCATGTCTGAATCTGAATCTGACCGGATACTTACCGTGGCAACAGATGAGTAGCTTCATGGGGGAAATGGGCAGGGTGGATGAGGTGGATGAGTGCAGGGGAGATGAGGTCGTCTGGGAGGAAAGGGGGGGAGGTGGCAGACCAGGGGGAGAAGAGCCGCCATTGGGTCTGGGTGAGATACAACCTAGGCAGGTGGGTTGATTTTGGCACTCTGGAGAGCAGTCTACGGAGGGGCTTCCACGTTTTGAGAAGTGGATATTGCTGAAGCAAGCGGGGGGCTCTGCCGTTGGGCGGTTCAACGGTGCCATACCATGCCATGCTAGAATCAACGCTACTACTCCTTTTGGCCTGGGCGTGATGTGATGTGATGTGATGCCATGCTCATCCTGCTGGTGGTGGTGGTGCTGTGCTGCTGCTGCTGCCAGGCAAAGAGCAGTAGAAGTGGCCGCTGGCTTGCTAGTTACTTGACTAGTGACCACTTGAATGCAGTTTGCGGTTGAGCGATGACATCCCCAGAGCTTGTTCGAAGTACCGGTCAGGAGCCGTACGGAGTACTACTTCTAGTATACTGGCAGTTCCAGTGCTAGTTCCACAGAGCAGGTACCGGGACTACTATTTCGGTTCTGTCTTGGGCTTGGTTTCCAGTTGCTGACGAAAGGCCCAGAAGCAAGAGTGGAGAGAATTTGATATGTGGCTCAGGGCGAGTATGGATCAAGAGACGAGACGGTGGAGAAAAGAGGGCACGGACAAAAACATAAAGTATGAGTACGGAATCTTTCGTACTTCCCCCATCAGCCAAAGCCAAAGCCAAAGCCGAGAGCCGGAGTGGGGTCATAGAAAAGAGCCTCCGTAATTGGTCGCTTGTGCTTTACGGACGCACAGGGGTAGCCGAGCGCCTACCTACCTGCTGAGCGAGCTGCTTGACTAGCTCAACTAAGACTGTACCCCCATACTCCACCCAAATCGGGCTTTAGAAAAAAAGGTTGCTTGATAAGCTCAGAAAGACCTATACACTTCTAAAGTACGGTACATGTACAGTACTTCTTCGAGCTGCCGGATAAAATGAAACCCGCTTGTACTACAAACTTGCTTAAGCTAGACCATTTGGGGAGGGAGGGGAACGGAGGTCGTGGGGTACAACTACAAAGCAGCAGCCTCCAGTATCACGCAAGTACACCGATGCAGCGATCCCTTCATATCTCGCATCAGTAGCATGTCCATGTCCACAGTAGGGGTTGGCCGTCATATGCTCCTTGAGCAGCATTGAATGCAACCGGTAGCTATGCATCGTCCGTCCAGGGTGAGATTACGGTAACGGGTTGCAAGGCAACAGGGGAATCCGTTTTGGATCATCGTCTTTGGTGGTACCACAACTGGTCACTGGATTTGAAGCCATCCTTTCATACGGACTGTGGGGTAATCCTCACGATGCTCTGCCAGCTTCGCTCCGACCGTGTGAAAATCCGGGAGCTCTCGGAAGCTTGCCGCCGAAGCCTCTTTCTGTGCAGGTTCCCCTCTGTGTTGACGACAAGCGGTGTAAATGTTTATCATCTGGGCATATGACTGATATCATTATGCAATGCTTGGGCAGGCTTGGTGTTTTGCCTTTCAATGGAGACGAGACTTGGGGAGAAAGGTTGGAAACTGAAATCATCGATGAGAACCTGATTTCCTAAAGTATTGCTAGCATCGTCATGTTATGATGTTATGTTGGGTTAGTATATGTAGAACCTGAAAAGGACACCGCTGGGATGCATCAAGAAGAAAGGCCGGCCATGGCCATGACGCCGTTGGAGGCTGCAATGACACGAGACTTTCTTGCTGGAACAGCTCAATCGAAACAGAGGTGCGCAAAGGAAGGAAAGGTAAAGGAGAAAGGAAAAATCCATGAGAAGAAGCCAACCACGATGCGGAAGACAAGCATGCCATATAGAAGACAAGGGGCTTGGCTGTTATAATGTTCCACGGCAACACCTTAGCACTTGAAGAATAAGTCTCGTTTGATCATGGCATTTTTCTGTACCATCACTATTAGTGTTGCGGTGTCTCCATCGGGTCGCTTCGAGTCGAGTTGGGAATAGCGGAGAGACAGAGACCATGGAGGCGAAGTCAGGTCTGCAGTAGGCATAGATAGCAGAAAATGCAGTCGGCTCGGGGATGCGACGTGCGAATATTACGATATAACGACGCCTCGTGGCAAGATCTAAGAACGAACCGGGGCCAGAGGGAAGCTATCGATTCAGAAACAGTGCGACAGTATTAGCGCGACGCTTCTGCTGCAAAATCAAGACAAGCTCTGTGGCGCCTCGATCACGTCCTGTCAAATTTGCAGATATCAAGGATTTCAGATGAGGGAAGTTCAGAAGAATAATGTTTGAAAGCGAGAGAAAAAGGGGGCGACTGGGGGGAGCCTTTCGACAGGCCAAGTCCAATGCAGATAGGGCTGACTAATACAAATTTACCTTGTACAGCCTTAGGCATGAGCGCAGAGACTTGTGAGCCTCACCAAGCCATGCATCAAGGCTCTACCACTCTCAACTCTACACCGCATATTCATCATCCACAACCTCCATTGCTCCGGCGACGGTCGATTGTTTGGTCTTTACGACCCTCTTCACACCCAGCTTCCGCAGAACCGATGAGTGGAATGCTCGGCAATCCCTAAGCGGTTTGACATAAACCGCCCACACCATTCTATCACCACCGCAACATCGCTTTTCTTTCTCCTCTGTTCTGAAGATCGTAATTAATACCGTCAGCAATGACGACTATACAATACGCATGTCAAGAAGCCAAACATTGCACGCACAGAGCACACGGAGCGGTCAGAAACGCATCCGGCTGATGGGTACAATAATATGGCGGCAGTTTACCTTGAGCGACATTTCTTGGTGCAGTGAGAGGCAGGGTTTCATTTCTCCCCGCCCATAACCTTGGACTCGGTACAGGGGCTGCAAGGCTGTGATCTCAAAACGACTGTTGACAGAACAGGGGGCGTCAGGCTAAAGAGCCATCTGTGCAACCTTCAAGGCATCCGCAGGAAGGATAAATGCTTGTGAAATGACCAAGTCCTTTACCTGCTGTGCCCTCATCGATATGGTAGGGACAGCGTGTCGGTTACTATCCATACAATCCTATCGTTATTCAGTAAAGCTGGTATCGACACCCATACCAGTCTCAACCCTGGACAATGTGCTTTCCAGGCTGGATTTACAAACTACGAATTAACATAATACTGTTTGCTGTTTCCATACCAACCCTCATGCTCACGTAGTTCGTCGGGCAAACTTACATACATCATCACCTGCAGAGATATCTCACCCACCGCGAACGATATCATCGCGGGGAGGTGAGACACATCTGACTTGGCTCCTTCAACCCTACGCCACAATGTCGCTATCGTGTACGCCAAACGAACATACATGTGAGATACCGGTACAACAAGATCGCCATGGCTATGAGCAATCGGCATGTCGATCCGTCCTTTGCCCCTCTCTCCTTTGGTAGCTAACTGTAAGTCGGCACAGTGTCGATGTGCCTTAAGATATCTGTCTTATATGTTACAATGATATCCTTCTGAATCGACTTTCTCCCGTCCAAGAAGCTCACCTTTGCGTCTACTCCGACATGTCGCCCTTGTGCAGAATATGTAGGCAGTGTGACATTGACGATGGGGACATCCTCAACCAGCTCCCAAAATCTGTGCCGGAAGCATTCTAGGAATTCGTTAAAGCGCCTGAATTTCTGCCAATCTTGATTATGTCGCTGATCAAAAACGAACATTGGAAGCCTTCCCACCACGATATTTTGCTCGCGACGTTAAAAACAGACATGCAATGACCAGGTTTATCGCATAAGCGGGGCCTATGAGAATTGCCCGATCACCAGACAGCCACGGTCCCGACCCAGTTTGGCACTGAATGGAACTATCTTGGCCGTCACATTTGATAAATTACATGAGAAGCTTTAATTGTTCTTAGACGCGAAACTGCTTTCCCACAAACGGGATGGTTATGGCCGAGTAATCTTATATTAAAGGCTCTTGGTATAGCCCGATTGTAACAGTGCAGAAGCTGCATCGGTTTCGAGCTTCTCCAGGATGTCGGCATTCAACCATACGGAGAATTTAGAGAGTTGCATACAGTACGCAGGAAACCCAGGGTGCCATATGCTCGGATACTGATCCGATAGTGGAGGAGAGCAACGTCTTGCCAGTGTCACTTTTTTCTCACCATTATTCATTGACTGGAAGAGAGGAGGCGCCGTTTTAGGACTACGAAATCAAACGCAGGCTGCCCCTCGAAATTTGATCGAGCTCTTTGAATACTTCCCCGGGAATGGTAAACGCCACAATGTTTTAAGACACAATTCGGTATAGAAATATGCACTTCGCTACTTCTGGAAATATACATTGCTTGGCTTTCCAGATTCGCTGGCGGGCTACAGAGAGCTCGAGAGAGACGACTCCTTCCACCATGTCAACTGAACAGTGCTTCTGATTAACCGAGAGTGTGGCACTGTTCCTATTTGTTCTTATACCGTTTCGAAGTCCGAATCCTTAGGGAGCCAACAAATCAAAAATTACAAAATCTGATAAAACTTGATGAGAATCAAAATATAAGCGCCCGAGTATGGAATATCGAACCAGTGAGATCGTTGGTCAATGAAACGACGAGTCTAGATGTTGCGGTGCTCCTCACAGTCCGGCTACTTTCATCTAGCAGTGAATGTCACTTTTTCGTGATCTGATCTGTTCACCTGTTCACCTGTTCTCAGTTCATCGGGTTCTCCTGATGAAGGTCTGTTGATTTCGCTTATTACCGTCAATAACCAAAGTCAAGATCAGAACTCCCGGCCTGCAACATTGAGCACAACTGAAAGCATTTAGTTCATACCCAGTATACCCTAAAGTGGTTTCCGACCGGTGACAGTTCTGTTATCCTTCTATTCAACGTAGTCTACCTGGGTTGTACGACCGAGAAATTACTACACCATCCGTCAGCAGCTCTTGGATCGGATTTGTTATGGATGATCACACGATGCGCAACTTTCGCATGAAGAATATGCTGTCTGCTCGTCTTCCAATCGTTACCACATGTGGAAGTCAACCCTAGACGATAATGGTAGCAGTAAGTATAAGAAGCGACACGTTCAAATAGCATGTACTACCACCCACTGCGTTGACAAAATCACCGAAACTGCCCATTATGCCGTCATACTACAGAGTAGAACTGATCACATCCATCGGCGTTGGGATCAACAACCTCGTGGCATTCACTTTTGATTTTCGTCGGCATATTCTGATAGCTCTGGTAGGCACGCGCCCCTATTCTCGACAGAAGAGGAATTGAAACATGGATGGTTGTCTGCAATCGCTAGGGTGTCGCTATTCTAGCCTGTTCCATCAACAGGTATCCTACTCCCACAGACCCATTTGTCATCATACCGTTTCTACCCATTAGTTTGTACTGTTCGCCGTTCCTTTTTCCATATTTCTCCTCCATAAACAGGAGCGAAACCAAACATTCGAAATTTGAATCCAGATATCCTACCAAAACATCGAGCATCAAAGTTGAAATATAACCAAAAAACTCTGGATCATCTCTCTCCACATCTCGGCAAATTCCCTTAAGCAGATAGCTCCGCCTTGGAACTGTCTTCTGCTCTCGATCCTACGTAACGCCATGGTATACCGCTTCTACCCCAGAACCAACCATCCGAGCTGCAGTCTATCCATGCTGTTTGGTGATATTGAGCTAGGTTGAGGATCGAATCCATCTGATGCGGATGGATATTCCTCCAATAGGGCCTGTTTTCTCGCACCCCTTTTTTCGGTTCCTTCCATCCAGCCGCCCAATTATCTTTCTCGTTGTCTTTCACACCTCACCACATGGACCCCCAAGGTTGATATATTATAGTTGCATTCGAGATCAAATCAAAGGCGTACGGGTGGTGATACATGCCCCTTTGAACCGATCAGCACTCCATCAAGGAGGCGCTAATTTTCGGCGTCATCATATCTCACAACCCTCGGGCTTCCTCAATTGTGAGCAGCGGGCGAAGAACATGAAGTGAAATAGATCTATGGATTGATCTCCATGCTTCAATCACTTGAGAGTACCATGTCAGCGGTTCGAGCTGGAGCCCAGGCGGGATGTTCCGCTCCTTATAAGATCACGGTAACCTAACTATCCTGGATATTGATAACCCGAAGGCAGCGAGATAATCTAGCTACCCCGCCCCTCCTGGGGGCCTCACGTGTGCTCTATACCGCTGAATTCCGTCCTTCGGTACTGTGTTTCCCCTCGCTTTCTTTAATACCCTTTCACGCAAGTCATCGAGTAAGGAAGCTAGAATTACAGTAGTGCACACCCCATCAATGACAGCTGCTCGGTACACCAACAAGCCGTGGAGACGGATCGAATTCAACCTGGTTTCTTTTGTTTCTATCGCCGATACTCCCTGTCACTCCTCCAAACTGAACTCGACTCCTTTTGCATCAATCTCCTCGTCGCAACACCAGCTTCCCTACACTTACTAACTATAGCCCGTGGACTCGCATCAGTAACACCTACTCTTCACGTCTCCTTCCTCAAAAGGAGCCAACACATTAAACTCAGGTTCTGCTTTGAATAACGAGAAAAGCTCGCGGATATTTCGGTATTGTACGAGTACAGCACCTTCTTTTGAGCGAGAAGGGAAGCAGGTACCAGGTATTCCAAGCCAAAGCTCAACACCATTCTTAGCGAAGCAAGCATGTCTCACAGGAAACCCAAAGCGATGGTTTGATCTGTGAATACCACAAGGCGCGGGTGTGGATCCTTTTCGCGTTGAGTAAGCAGATGAATAAATATCTCATCGCATACAACCTGACCTATTCCACCACAGCGTTTACACATCACTAGAAACCCGGTTTTCATCTTTATCTGTCTCCTTTCATCCATTCTCATCTTGAATCACCATACTTTCTTTCTCTCGCCCCAATGTTATCGAGTTTTGTTTGCCTTTGCTTACCTACCACCTGACCACCCTCTCCTGGTTCGCTCGCTTGTTTTATTCCTCGACGGGTTTTCGTACTACGTGCCCCTCTCACCCGTACCACATCCAAGTTCGATCAAAATCGTTCATCTCTATGTATGTAAAGGTGTATTATGTATAAGTGACGGAGATGGGGGGATTCACTCGAGAATCATTTTTCGTATGGAAATACTGCTGCAAGATTGTAATGTGCTTCGGGGCAACGTTCGATCATGTATTTCGGATTTGTAAGAACACTACTGTAGGTACTGTTTGGTGTCTTTTTGTTTGTTTACGATGGATGAGTGGGTTGGGTGTATCAAGTGTGGCTATAAGAGATAGAGAGAGAGGGGGGGAGAGATAAATCATGTTGTTTGAGGTCAGGCTAGTAACTTTTATACTTTGAGAATATACAATTCTTCATGCTTGTCCTCACAAGAAGTCATCTAAATGAAATGTATGAAGGTATTCCCTCTGCTTTTGTACCGGTACGTCAATATCTGTCCGCCTAGCCCAGGTCTTACTCTATATCATGTAAACAGATTCAAATGGGCCGTAGTACAATAAACGGGTCTGACGAAATAACTAAATGGTGGATTTTTAGATATTGTACTGTACTGTAATTCATTTGGCTGGGATTTTGAAACGACCTTCTAGGCTTTCGTCGTTGTCTTCTTCTTCTTTTTTCCCTTCAAAAGAAAATGGGAATTAAGAGATGAAGATAACGACAGCTAGGTACACATTGTAAAGGGGCTTCGTGGACTATTAAACCTGGACACTATCACGTAGAGCACATGTGAGAAACCTCTACATCACCCAGATTAGAGTCTCTGGTTCGCTCATTTAGCTAAAAATCGAGGTCGAGCCGTAATATAGTTAAAGAGGGACAGTATCCAGCTTGAACTGACCAGTGACTACCCGGTTCACCCCCTTTATATCAGTCCCGACTCGGATACAATAACAACGTGAACCCCATCACCTCCACGCGGGAAAGATCCTGGTTCCCAAAGCGGGGCGAAAGACAGAGTTGAGTTGAGTTGATAAAAGTAGAAAGCGGACCGAGTGTCGTGCCTTCCCTTACCTGGTACTGTACCTCCTCGCTTCAGTCCCATTCCCAGTCCCAGTCCAAGTGCCGTGGCCGAATGGTAGGTAGCCCGAGCTTGGGACTCAGTCATGTTGACTGCTGATCCTCCTTGGAAGTTGAGCCGGGTCAGGTATGATCGAGGGTACGGTTGCGGTTGAGAGATGGAAGTCAAGGAAGGTACGTCCCATATGGATCCAGTGGGCAGGGCAGGACTGGTTCTCGTCTACCCAGGAGCTCCTGACTTACTTTTACACTCTCTCACCTCAACCATCTTGAACAAGCACCAGTCACAACACACCTCGCACCTTCCCAGATCATTCCATATCAAATTCGAATTCGAATTCCAAGTTCAGCCTTGACCTCGACCAGGCAGTCGCACCTCACCTTAAGATAGCCCGGAAACAATTGAGGGTACACCTTCCACGTTCTCACCCCCACCGTCAGACCCTGCCTTCATTAACTCCCATAAGTTTGCTCTTTCCGTCATGCCCACGCTCCCTCTTCCTCTCAGCCAACCTCGTCTCGCGTCAACTCCCATCTATCACACAACTACCCTGGTTTAAACCCAACGCCTCCCTAGGTCGAGTCGACAAGTCCTTCCTTCCATCCATCCTTCCTTCCTTCCCTCGCTCTCTCCCTCCCACTCCCTTAAAACCCGAAATCCCAAATCCCAAGCCAGCACTTTCTCCCCCATGGACCTCAAGAATATAACCCTTCCCCTTTCTAACCATTTCGCCAATTCCCGCCATAAAAAAGCGCCACACAAGGTGATCAATCACAGGAGCGATGGACAGCCATGCAGGGGCAGTAGAATGCAGGTAAGAGCTTCCAAAGGAATACATACTCATCTACATCACCAGGACACCACCTCATCACCCGCAAGGACTAATGCCACACTTTCATTCAATATTTCCCGGTATTATTAAGATGTACTCGAACCTTCGAGACTGGGCACATTGTCTCTGAATCATTCTGATCTTTCCGAGGCTGTTCCCTTCTTTCGCTACAGTAGGTTGTGTTATGTTGATTTATCTTATGCTCCCAGAGTATCGTAGTCTTAGGATCTCGAGTGGTATTATGAGTATCAATTTACAGTAATCTTACATATCATGAGAACACAAGCACCCTACCCAGTTATACATCAAATTACAAACCTACAGTAAGCCAAGTCATTCACAAGATTTGCCACCGACAAGTACGTGTAGGTATATAGCCGAAAGAATCTCCATTCCCTTCATTCCATTCATACCCTTCATACCCCTGTTCGATGCGGTATTTACAAAAGCATGAAGATCATCATTAAAACCTCAAGCTTCTCTTGGCTTTCTACCTATGTAACCACACGAGTCTTCGACCATATCTTTTCGCCACCTACCTACCGTACCTACCGACCAACCTAGATAAAGACACTACAATTAGTCGGTGAAACAATAAGTCAATTTATCTGTGCAGAGAAGCTCCAGGAACTCCTCGACTACCTACAGTACATTTTGGACATATATTGGGTAGTCTGTACTGTATCAATTTCCATTTCTACAAACCCAATCTACCCAAGGTAACTCATGTTAAACATCAACGATTCAACGGTGTTTCCTTCAAAGAAAGTCTAGGTGATATATACCTACCGGTATGAATTGAATTCTATCATCTATTTCATCTATCTCTCCACCCCAACTAAACCTAGGCATACGAGCCCCACAACCAACTTCACAACTTCACAACCTCCCACCCCTCCCCGTACCAACCAAAAATCATAACTCATAAACCCTCATCTCATCTTATCTCATAACAAAACCTCATCCCCACTCACGATCCATTCCTCCAAAATCAAGACATCTTCAATAGGCGCCATAAACCCGGCCACAGTCACCCAACTACCACAAAACCAACCCTCTCACACCCCCTGCTCTTCTACCAATCCGAACATCACGCATGCACACCACACCGCATAGAAACACCACAGTAAGCCAGCACATGCGAACTCCACCAAACAAGGCAAGTACACCCACCCAGGCCAAAAAGCCAAGAACAAAAGCAGAACCAAAAACATGCAACCCCCAACGCTCGGTGCGCCCGGTACGCCGAGATGCTCGAGGAAGAAAAAGGAAAAGGAGAATATGCAGATGCAGATGCAGGAAGGGGAAAAAAGGAATCAAGAAATTTGATACATCAATAGCAATTGCAATTGCTGGAGATTCCCATCCACACCAACAAAATTCCATGGCGGGTGGTAAAGCCAGAGCTCCACCTTTACCCCTCCTTCATTAGGCCCGAACCGAGACATCGGCTATGAGAAAAGGGGTGAAGAACTTTATTATTATCGGTATGTGGGGCCGTGTCGTTGGGAATTGGTGAGGCGTACATAATTTCCAGACCCCATACTTCCTTCTTTTCGCATCTTCGTCTTTGATCAAGCATTTTGCGAGCTAGAAGATGGCGTTGAAGAACTCAAATTCATATTCGTCGCCGCAGAGTCTAGACCCAAAACTGTGGGAATAGGAATAGGAATTGGCTGCACGCCCTCATCCGTCACAGTACCAATACTTGCCGTTGTCAACGGTATCTGGTCCTGCGAATCCTCCTTCTTGTGAAAGCTATGTGATTCGCTGAGATTCACGGCGAGGAAACTCTTTGGGAGTTTGACCCTATCACTCTCAGTCAGATACTAGTATTCATCTAAACTGAGGGTAAAAGGGGCACGGCAGTAATTGACTTACTGATGGAATCTCGCCTTCAACGTCTCAATCATCATCTTCCAATCTCCGTGATCCGTCAAACTCCTCCGTTGCGCACAACTGATACAGTGTTTGCTATCAAGTTGTACGTCCAGAGGATCAAACGTGTGACACCCTGGGCTGATGCTGATTCGTATCGAATATGCATACTTGGCAACATCCCCAGGAGGAGCGTCATGTGGAGTTTTGTTTTCAGATTCATAGAGCTCAAAGCAAATTTGTGAAAGGTAATCAAGTTCTGGGATTGCGCTGCGTTTGATTTTAGTTTCAACACCGCCTTCGAGAATGCAGTTCAGGAGGGTATAGATGTGAGATTCCTTGGTGAAGTAAATGAAGGACTTGGCGTCATCTGAAGCCTGCATCTCTTCGAGATCTTGAACGATTTCCTAGCTAGCATTAGCAAACCCCCTAGAGCAAGCCATGATCAACATACCTTCAAGAGAGGAAGTGAAGTAAGCAATCCAATTTCAAGCTTTTCATGGTCTGTAATGCCATATTCTTGAGGGCAAATAAAATCAAACAAAATCTTGGCTAGCCTATACAACTCCCTCAGCTTCTCTAGACGATGATCAGTCTTCGCTGGGGTTTGACTGCTGCCAGTAAATAATTTGAAGTACTGCTCAGGTGCGTCTTCTGCATTTGGCCGTGCTGTCATCATTGAAGTTCGCCGTCTAAATATTCGGTGTCGAGCGCTTCTATTGGTATCTGCCTTTTCCATCGGTACGGTCTGACTCCTTACAACTTCATCGAGGTCTTTTGATTCTCTTGGTCGGTCTTTATCCATGCCCTTGGATTCTGCAGCAAGTGCTTCTTCCTCTTCCTCAAGAATACTTTTGCTAGGCGTAAAAATCCGTTCAAGGAATTGTCGATTGTGAAGAGCATCAAACTTCATAGTATCATACAACTCAGATATTTTGCTTGGGTCAACCTTGTCACCCTCACAAAATTCAGTAAACAACTTTTCCCATCTCTCCTTAAATAGCTCTGGATCTTCATTGCAGCACCATCGAGATTGGATTTTGTTGATCTCGGACGCTTGTGACATGGCAGAGCTTGATGATGATGAGCTGACACTGTCTTTATCTCCCGGATTCGCAATAGCATTGAGGGATGTGGACGCGCCTCCATATAGCTTGGAGTAATTGTGGCGCATAACTCTTCTATGAAACTTCATCAATTGAACCACGTAGGCTTGCACGATCGAAGGCTCTGGCATGTTAGGAGGCCATGCAAACTGCGGTGGAGCTTCGATACCTTGTCTGAGTAAAGTCTTGAGCTTCTTCTTGACTTTGTCCATCTCATCCTTGGCAGCGTTGGAATCATCCAGTAGATCCTTCCTGATGGTAATGAAATCTGGGGGAAGTTGCTTCTGGTCTGTGAAGGCTGATGCCCAGATTTGTGCGCTAGTTGTGACGCGTCTTTCAGAGCTGCTAAAGACATGAACCTCGTCGAGAACCTCTCTGTTCATCAATAACAAATCATTCCTCATATTCTCACCAAGTTCATGGGATTGGTATCTAGCTGAGTGTGTGGGCTCACCTCCCCACTTCACAATTAATTGAAGTTTGTCCAGTACCAGGCTGTTCTCAGCGGCGGTGATTCGTGATAGAGTAACACCGGATAGAGAGTCACTTCTGGTTGGGGATCTCCTCACACCGCCTCCGTCTTCGTCTAAAGATGACTCCTGAACAAGCTCCTTGACGCGGTGTTTTGGGGATTTTGGTGCTGCGGCTTGTGGGATTTCGACTTTAGGATCAGAGAAACCAGGAATGACAGACAAAACTTCTTCGGGCTTTCGCTTTCTGAACATTGGCTTGATCTGGACCTTCGTTCCTTGCCACCCGCCTTTTTTCACTAGCACATTTCTCAAAGTTCGCAACTTCTCCTTGTCTTCAATACCCTGTTGCTTTGCAATATCAACAGCAACAATGACGCTATCTAGTGCCGCTTCGCCCGTTAGAAGAACCTCTTCCTGATGACCCTTGAGCAAGTCTACGAAGGGTTTGGTATGAAACGTGAACTTGTACTTTTGCTTTGGAGTCCGATCAGCATGCCGAATGACAGAAACCATACCCTTCAACTTCCAAGTATGCTTGGGTGCTGGAGGTCGCATTTCACTTTCTTGCGAGGAAGAGAGCGCTGGAGTAGATGAGGTAGTTGATGGCGCTACGGAAGGTATACCGAGAGACTGTGTTGGGACAGCTGGTGGAGGTAATGATGGAGTTTCAGGTACTTGTGGAAGGCTTGTACTTCTATCCGCCCCCAGAGGCGGTGATGTCCTTGGGGTCGGTGCAGTTGAAGCATCAGGGGATGCATTTGCAGCTGCAGTTTGCTTCTTATTATGATGGTGAGCATGCAATTTTGATATACTGGGAGACTTGGAAAGAATGTGTTGCAATGTCGATCGGTGGCTGCTGTCTTTGATGGTACCCGGTCTGCCTGGTGGACTAATCGTACCGTCGGAGAGATTTGGTTGAACTGGAGTAGCATCCACAGGTATGCCCAATTGACGTTTTTTCTCCCGGATAAACATTTCTCTCAAAATAGAGGCACATTGGATGTAGTATTCGTCGTTGTCTTTGACGAAACTCCACCCATTAACATCAATCACATAACTTTTCCCTCCTGCCCTAAGCAGGTCGAACCCACACACCCTTTGACCAAAACTTACAGCGATCCTGCTAGCCATAGCTGATTCCTCCTTTGAAAGACTGGTGATATATCGTATTTCCTTCCCATGAGTATTTCTTCGAACCAAACCATCAACTACGGGAGACTTGCGAGTCTCAGCATGGCAGAAATTGGGACCAACCGTGTAGGCCTTGACGTCTTCAGCGTTGTCAACGTCCATAAACTGCTCATAAAGATAACTACTTTCAGGCTCCAAAATTGCACGGGGTGTATTCATTCCCTCAACTCTTTCCGAACTCTTGTTTCCAATCTTTCTAAACAGCTTTCTTGCCCCGCCCCCTTGGCTCTTGGGGTAGTAGATGCAGATGTTATGGTCCTCTCCACTAATGGGCTTCTCCACGAAGGGCTTCTTGAGGAGCACACCATCAACACTCAATACGTCACCATCTTCGATGAGCTCGACTTTCTTGGGCGGGACAATACTTCCACCGGTCCCATCTTCAGGTCCATCCAAAACCACACCGGTGGTTTCCTTTAGATGTACCGCCATATCAGGAGTTAAGAGACTCGGCCCACCATCTCTATTGACCTCCACTCTTGTTGGCGTTGGTACACTGATTTTGTCTAGAATCATCAAGCAAATTCTTCTATCCCACAAAATCTTCTGCATGGGCACATCATTGACACAGAATGGTTTTCGAGCCTTGACGTACGCAATTGCTTTGTCGAGTGGAAACCCGTCCGAATAAAATGAGATCAGGTAATCACAGATGGGCCAGTTCTCGATGTCCTCATCCAGAATCACCTTGTCTCCAAATACCTTGACTTCAAATTCCTTGTTAGAGATGAGACGATTCAGAATATTTCGACTCGGCTTGCTTCGAGCCTTCACATCAAGAGCACAGACACCAATAACACCCCATGGAGCAGGTTTAGAATCTTCTTCTTTCCTAGTCTGATGGGGTCTATCGCCTCTGTCACTACTTGGGCTGTGGCTGCTGGCAGCGGTACTTCCGCTGAACCTCCTCTTTGCGCGACTACGCGATCTTGTTGGGACATGTGGTCGAGGGGCACCCTCTCCTCTTTGTGCAGCGTTACGTTTTGCAATGTCCGAGGCATTGGCCGGAGTCTCTCGCGGAGTCAGCGAAGGTCCAGACGTAGATCCGTGAGAGCTGAATTGGGTTGAGGAGGAGGTTGTGACTGAAATCGCAGAGGTAGAGGTCTCTGCTTGCGATATGCCCATCGCCTTGGATGGCGACAAAGTGCCAGACGGCACTCTTGTGTTCATTCCGCCTTCAGATCCATTGGCAGATGCCGCCGAACTAGGTACTCCGCCAGCTCTCACCGATGTCAAAGAGTACATTGAAGACACCGACATGCGCTTGGTGTCTATGTCTGACATGGAGGGGCGACTGGGAGGAGCTGCATCTGGCAATTGGGAATGTTTGGAGTCGTCCGACATGGTGGTTCCTGGAGACAGCTTGGGGGTCTCAGTGTCCTCGACCGCTATGCTATCTTTGCTGGACCGGCGACTGTTGAGTTCTGACGTCAACGGCAATCTCAATGAATCGACCACACTTGTTCTTTTCGAGTAGGACGAGGAGGTTCGGGATCGCGGGATCGAGGGCGGGGGCATAGAAATGCTGGCGCGCTCTGCATGTGTGGTTGTGGTCCCGGGTTCTGCGAATCGACTTTTGCGATTTGTGTTCAAAGGGCCAATTGCAACTGGAAGAAGATTGGTGGAAGGCGTCCGCGACTTGGCCTTTGGCCGCAGCGTCGAATTTGAGGCACTCGCAGGATTCGAATCCGAAGCCAAACTCAAACCCAAATTTGCGGTGGACGAAGAGGCAACGGAGGACGAAGCAGAAGTCGAGATTTCGGGATCAGTACATGTACCTGGCAGCACACCGGGATCTGGAGTTTCCTTGATCCCACTGCACCCGCTCTCGACCTCGCTCTCAGGGTCGGCCATGGCGCTGTAAGCCTGTGACTGGACTGATTGTTGGAGCTACTGACGACTAACCAAGGCACTAGGACCCGTTGCTGCACCCGTCCAACGCTCACCGCATATGCGTCTGGAAAGTTAGAACGTGCAGAAGAGAGAGGGGGTATGGGGGTATGGGGGTACGGGGTGTCTGGGGTGTCTGGGGGAGAGAAGAAATGTCTATGTCTTCAATGACGCGCGATTTTGGGGACAGAGACACGATGCATCCATCCACGGTGCGGTGTTTTGGGGGTTGCAATGGAACTGCAAATGCATGCCCCAAAGTCCAAGTCATCCCGTCGTTATTGGTATGACGTGCACTGAAAACCGCTCCAAAGGGCAGGTAGAACCCGATGTGCCACGCTGGTGAGGACGCTATGCGAACCCCTCAGATTGTGGCTCTTCCTCAGAGCACTCGCATTCTGGAGGGGGAGGGTCCATGAAGCACCGACAGAGCTTGAAGTATATACGAAGTATTTCATGCGACGGCGAAAAGAGATGGAGTGACGTTGGGGATGAGGCTCCGACTTTCACGTAGAAGAAGCCCCCACGTGTCGACAGGCTTGGTTGATATAAAGTACAAAGTATGCTCGGTAGGTACCACCAGTACCTGCGTAGCGAGAGGCCTAGGGGAGGTGAGGCGAGAGGATGCGACTGTGAGACGCGACGCTGGTAGGGATCTCAATCTGTGCCTGAGGTGGCCTTGAACGCTTCCCGACTCGCCTCACTCGCTTCTCGGAGCCAACTTGCGGAGCGTAAATAGAAGCGAGAAATTCTCCTAGGGCTGTTTTGATATTACTCTAATACTTGGTAGAAAGATCTTTTACCTACTTCTATATTTGGTAGGTAGCATCGCCCACATGGTTGGTGGCATACCTACACATAGGAGGCATACTGTAGTCCATAGAAAAAAGCCAGTTGATATATTTAACGGCCGTCTTCTCGTGCGGTACGTGTAGACCTGGTCTTAACCATTTCCTATTCTGTAAACTATACTCAAGTATGGTAAGAATGTGTTACACCTATTCAAATGGTGGTGCATCGAGAGCCCTATGACACGCTATCCCCGCTAAGGCCAAACAGAGAATACCCCTTTTCTCATCTGAAAAAGGGGACGAACCCTTGCTCGCTTGTTAAGGTTGCACCCCTCCCCCTCCCTTGGCCTGAACTCGACTTGACATTAATGAAGAGTCTTCATACATTTGCCAGTACAAATTCTCCAAAGAAAGAAACCGATGATGGTTGAAGACAGGTTTAGTGCTAGAAAAAGAATCCGCTCCTAAAGTTAAGCTTAGTAGACTTTAAGATCTGACTTCTTCAAGGGATCGTTACGACAGCCGGGTCAACTGGGTCAAGCTTTGCGCGGTTTCTATTCCTGGCGGCTCATCTGCAGCCACAGCCAACCCGGAGCCTTAGCATGAGCACTAGCGCCATCGACGTACGCAAGTTTCTTGCCCAGTCACCCTTTACACCACTGCCAGGCGAGCCAGTGAGCCAGGTTTCTTTTACCACCAAGAAATACTCTCGAGGGGGTCAGGGCTGGGCTCCGTTTCCTCCTCTCCTCTCCAATTTCTCTCGTTCACGATTCTCCTCCAAAGCCACCATCTCTTCTAACTTACACTCTCCTTTTCGTCGCACCAAGTTTTGTGTTCCTGTGCGTTCCCTTCCTCTGCGTGTTCTTGTCGTCTCTCCCGTACACGTCCTATATTCCTCTATCGAGTCCCTCCTTTGGCCCTCCCTCCGCGATTTCAGGTTCCACATCCCACATCCCACGATCCTCAAGCGCATTCGGCGTTTCAACACCACCACCCTCGTTTTGATGCTATAATTGGCTTACGTCCTCTCGCCCTCTCGCCCTCTATGATCGCACCCGGCGGCAACATGTTGCCTCGAACACCACTATATCGTTGGCTCGCGGTGGCTGCAGTGATGGTCGTGGTCTATGTCTACCACCCCAATCTGACAGGAGCCTCTTTATCCGCCTATACACACTCATCCACCATCTATGGTGGCGACCTCGATCCTGCGACGTGGGTGAAGAAGGTCTTGAAGGATAATGGAATCGGGCCCGAGATAAGCTACGCTGCGCGAACAATTCAGTATATTCCCGATGCAAAGGAAAGACTAAAACTCACTCAAGTCGAACACAATCTTCTACCCGACGACTTTGTGGATCTGAAAGCCAACGCCAACACCCCTCTGCCAGTAGGCAAGACCATTAGTGTGCATGTCAAACATCTTTCCCGTCGCGATGATGTCGATGCCTCGGGTCTGATCTTTGGAGCCTCGACCACTTTTGATCGGTTTAATTCGAAAGATGTTTCGCCCATAAATGAATTCAAGCGATGGCTGACCGATGGGAAGGGTGGATCGAATGGTGCTGGTTTGGTTTTGGCCCTGTTCAATGGTACGGATGCAGAAATGCAAGAAGCTTCGCAGGTGTTGGCAAACGCTGGAATAAATGCGACAGTCGTTCCCTCCAATCTCGAACTCGACATGCCCGGGAGATATGTTGATCTTGTGAATATGCTCTACAACCACCCCACCTCAGCTCAACGTAAATATTTCGCCCTCATTGATGACGATACCTTTTTCCCATACATGTCAGAGCTCACACGAACTCTATTTACCTACGACTACCGCAAGCCCTACTACATTGGCACATTCACAGAGAGAGTAGATTGGTTCCTGGATAACCATGTTCCAATGGCTTATGGAGGAGGAGGGGTCTTTCTTACAGCTCCACTTGCAAAACAAGTTTCCGAGGCCAACTGCCTAGAAAGAAGAGAAGATGGAAGATACGCACTCGATGCCAACCAAGGAGATCGTCTTCTCTACAATTGTATACATGAGAGAACCTCGGTAACAATCACCTATCAACCTCGTCTCAACCAAATGGACCAATTTGGGGACCCATCTGGATTTTACGAAAGCGGTGAACAGCCATTGAGTGTCCACCATTTCAAATCCTGGCACCGTGCTGACGTTGCAAAATACCATGTCGTAGCCGATGCATGTGGCGAGGATTGTGTTCTTCAACGTTTCCAATTCAAAGACAACTTCATTGTATCAAATGGCTACAGTATTGCGCAGTACCCGGAGGGAATTGACTTTGATCCCGACCAGACCGAGGGAACTTTTGATATCCCTGTTGATGCGGATCACGTAGGCGTAACTTTGGGCTATAAATTTGGCGAGCTCCGCCGCAGTTTCTCAAAGACGGGAAAGAAACTACAATGGGGCCTCCTGGATGCGAGGTTAGAGAGGGATGGAAAGGTCAAGCAGATTTACAAGAAGAGTCGGAGTGACGAGCGGTGGGTGAAGAGCAAGGAAGATTTTCCCGAGCGAGACAGTATTATTGTTCTCACTTGGGTTCCTTGAGTTATTATTATGTTTTATCACGGGGGCTGTTCGAAAATAAGATGATGACGGGGTCATACTCGTCTATAGCTGGTGGTTGGATATATTTCATGGGGTGTATTATACCTTTTCTTGTTTCTTTTCTGTAACATTGGCACACAGGCGTTTACGGTTCTACAACGAGCCTATGTTAGAATGGGTCTTTCTGGGAAGCAAACTTTGTATTCACAATTCGGGTTTTGATGAGCGGTTTTTTTTTTGTTTTTTTTGGAATGGGGTTGCCTGGCCTGACTTAGCATTACACATGATGGATGGAAAATTCGAATTTTGGAATTTGGAATTGGCTCGGGGGGAATGGGTAGATTGATTGAATGAATGGTGGGAGGCACGTTTATATTACTTAATATACCCTCCTATTAACAAATTCATTTATATCTCTCACTCCATGGTTGGTTCCATTAAAAAGATTGCTACCTAGCTTAATGTTGTAGTGGATGCAAGACCTTAGGACAAGACGAATCGCTTACTAGTGTAGAGGTGGATTTTTGAAGGCTACATAACCTAACTTCTGTAATCAATACAATTCTTTTAGAGACCTTTTAGAGAAAGTAAAGTACTAGTTTGTACCTGATGATACCATTCTAAAGTAGAATTGGTTTCCTGAAGTTTTATTGAAGGATTGCAGGTTGTTGGGTGAGTTGCAGATTTACTCCCAAGCAGAGGCTCGAAAAGTTCCAGGTTCCTCCGAGCCGTTGCCGGCTCCGATCTTATCTTATCCGGACCGAACTCGCACCAGTCTCGCTAATCCACGCACACAGAAAGTCTGAACTTATCTCGTCCTCAACCTTCAATCCTTCAGCTTTTTTTCGACAAACACCAACGTCAAATCCGCCAAGTAAGTACATTCTTTCCCAGCTTGAATTTCGGTGGTTGCGCATTCAAGAACATACGCGTGGCCATCTTGTATATTTCGATTACCCCGCGCTCGCGATATTCATCGACTTGCTCCGGGGGAGCTTGGAGAATATTGCGCGCCCACCATCTTGCGCATCGTTCAATTCGCATAACCATCCAGACAACCATATACTAACATCAATTCTCCAGGATGCTTATCCCAAAGGCCGACCGTAAGAAGATCCACGAGTACCTCTTCCGAGAGGGTGTCCTCGTCGCCAAGAAGGACTACGATCTTCCAAAGCACCCCGACATCGACACCAAGAACCTCTACGTCGTCAAGGCCTGCCAATCCCTTACCTCGCGAGGATACGTCAAGACGCAATTCTCATGGCAATACTACTACTACACCCTCACCCCTGAGGGTCTCGACTACCTCCGCGAGTGGCTCCACCTTCCCGCTGAGATTGTCCCAGCTACACACATCAAGCAACAACGATCCCACGCACCTCCTCGTGGTATGATGGGTGGTGAGGGCGAGCGTGAGCGCAAACCATTCGGTGGTCGTGGAGGACGTGGCGGTGGAGACCGTGGTGACCGTGAGGGAGGTTACAGACGTCGTGAAGCCGGTGGTGAGGGTAAGGAGGGAGCCCCATCCGGTGGATTTGCACCTGAGTTGTAAGTTTGACCCCTCATCATCTCCTTTCCCAAATCCAAAACTAATCTTTTCTAATAGCCGTGGCGCTGGTATGGGACGCGGTCGTGGAGCTCCTCCTTCTTAAATGGAGACCTTCTGAATTACTAGCTTGTAATTGCATCCGACAGAGAAAAAAATAAACACATCACATGAAATTCTTGTATTGGGTGGGCTGAACAGTAGCGCGTTTGGTCGAGTGACAGAAATCGCCGGAGGAGAATAGGTCGGAGTGGGAAGTTGACACTTCACCTGTCAGATAGCACAACAAGCTTCTTCCACAAGAGTCTTGCGGCCATTTTGTCGTGAAATGAATAATCAACGAAACCTCATGAAAAAGAAGAACTTATGTCGGAAGATGATTGTGAATATCTCGTGAATTATGTCTGATACCCGACAATCTCGAAGGTCAAAACTCTTCGCAAGGGTTTTCGTCTGTCTATTCTACCTACCATGCTACGATTCTGGTAACCTGACGACAGTACATTTCGTTAACTTCCAATCTTCCTCTCACTATTCCTCTTCCCTCTTCCTTCTTTCTAACCAACCAATACAGTATCCAGAAAGAGTTTCTGGCGTACCGTATTAGTCTAAAATCATCTCCATCTACTTTCTCAACCACCACCGCTAGTTCTACAATACAACACAATACCAAAGAAAAACCCCATCCAACCCTCCAATCCCTACTTACCTACCTATCTATCTATTTGTCTATTTATCCGCTCTATAACCTCTTCCTTGAAGACCCTTGAATAATGCCCAAAGAAAACGAAAAGGAGAACGAAGACGAAAACGAAAACGGAAGTGAAAATGGAAATGGAAATGATGCTAGGAGGCTACCAGTCAGTTCAATTCTTTTCTGGGAGTATTGCTCGTGGACTCGCAGTTCACTTGCTACAGTAGCTACTCTGTATCTATAGCTTATGAGATATACTATAAGCACTTCCTGTTTATAACCTTCAACGACTTATAACGAGTTTATAGCTGTGTAAGGGATCTCCGTTCCTTATTTTTCGAGAAGGTATTGAGGAGGAATCTCATGGGCGATCGTATTTCTGCTTTGGGATCTCCTTGGCTAGTAGTCCTTTTCATCTGTAGTATAAGATTAAAGTCGACAAATAGTAAGATAACTATATCATCAGTCAATAACAAGTATCAATTGATCAATCGTACAGTACCTCCTACTTCTCTCCAAAAACAAAAACCGCTAATAATCTTCCAAATTAAATTGTATCAGTGCTAATATACACACTCCACACACAATACATGCACACCCACCCACCTCCCTCGACCCCCCAAAGCTTATCCTCTTTCTCCAAGTACCATCCATCCATCCCTCTCCCATATTCTCATTTCTCTAACAAATCAAAGCCATTTAACTACCTTACCCCATCCTCATCCTCATCATCCAACTCCATCCCATCAACCACAAAGACATAAGACGAAGTACAACTCCGCGATACATCAGAAGAGAGAATCAGTATCAACTCATCTTCCTCATCATACTCTCCGTTCACGTATTCCTTCACGCAGAGAAAGAGAGCAAGACGTATAAAAACAAAATCACATCACCGACAACAGACATCTCATTCAAGGTATTATTAATATGTTTTTTCTTTCAGATTCTCGCTACTCTACCTACTGTGCAAATCCAGCGGGCAGCGTCAGCCAAAGGCAGGCAAGGCAGGCAGACAAACAAAGCTATCTATCTATCCATCCATCCAGCAGGCCCATCTCAAGAGAAGAAAAAAGCAAATACAAAAAGAACTGGCGGAAATCGATCATTCCACCCAATTCAATTCATGGATTGATTCATCGCTATTCTTTTCTTTTCTCGCTCGCCTCCAGAAAAATAGGCAGTAGATAATCTACTAATCGTAGATATCTGCTTACTAGCACCATCACTCCTGCTAGGAAGAGAAAATGGATTCTCCATGCATCGAATGAATGCCTCTTTGCAAATGCCCACCCACTCTACATCCACCCGATCTTTATCATACAGAAGAGTGCGCTTTCGTTTCTTTCTTTCCTCCACCTCTCCCTCCCCCCAATTTCGTCGTCTCAAATGGTATACTCGAAAGTTGTGGCATGAGCAAAAGATCATTTAGCTCATCCCATTCTCATCATGCTCGCTTTGTATCCTCATCTCATGAAAATCAAAAAGGAAAGAAAAGTGGAAATCTGCATACAGGCCACGAGATACAATCTCATTTTTGTGCCTCTCTTTGATGCCCCAAGCCCTTTCAGTATTCATCCTGGGTGAATTGTTGGTACTCAATGTATAATTTTTGGCTAGCGGGAAGCGATCGTCAAGGCTTCGCAGATGTAAAATTGAAGATAATGTACATCATTTTCTTTGTTTGTTCAACAAAGTTAGGTAGTTAGGTGAAGAGGCGTGGTGGTACAGTCGGATATTTCTTGCAGTCCGGAATGGTACACGCAAGTTTTCGCTGAACCACAAAAAGAGATGTGGAATTGCGGATTTATTCTTCCTCGGAGTCGCTCGACTCATCCCCGCTCGATTCTTCCTCTGGTTTTTCGACAGCTGGGATTACATTAGCAAATTGAGTTATTATTTATCTGCAGGCAAACTTACTCTGCATGAGAACAGTGTCTTCAGAGCCAGGGCGATTAGAAGGTTGGTTAAAGCTTTGCAACTCTTTTCTCAGGTGTTGGATGTTTCTTTCTTGTTCATGTTTGCTCATAGGCTTATTCTTCTTCTTTGGTGCCGGCTTAGCCAGAGTACGGGGGCCCTCCCTCTCCGCAAATCTAGCGCGGACGGTAGCTTCCACTTCAGGTGCGTGTTCCATGATCATAGCATGAATTTGCCACAAAACTGGCATGCTGATGACATCAATGTCGAGTTCCAAAGTACCATCCTCACCAACCTAAATATTGTTAGTAGGGGAAACACCAGATATGTCTTTTTCGGAATACTCACGTCAATGCCGCCCTGGTCATCTTTAATCATATCCAGAACTGTCTGAGAGATGTCCTCGGGTAATAAGCCGAGTCCGTCAGATATGATTTCCTTTTCGATTGTACCCATATATTTTTGCGACTTCTTGGTAGGTTTCTTGGAAGTTGGCTTCTCCTTCTTTGGCGCAGGAGCAGCTTTCTTTGGCTTTGGCGCCTTTGCCTTCTTAGGCTTCTTTTCAGTCTCGGCTTCAGCGTTGACTCTCTTCTGGAGCATCTCCACCACCTGTTGTTGAATGTCAATGCTTGCTTGATCCTTCTTCTTGTTTCCAGTCATCAAGGCGATCAGTTTGCCCTGCTCCTCAATGAGTCGTGCAGCAGCAGCACTTCCAGCCATCGGAGCCTGCCCTTCTGGTTCTTCGTCATCGCTCTCCTCGTCATCCGACTCCACTGTGGGTGATGGGCTATGTGCAGCAGGGGAATGTTCTGAAATCCATTGATTCTTCTTCGCCCATAACGAGTTGAACAGAGCCTCAAAGTCCTTGCCCATTTGATGTACAGGGTTGTCAGAGGGGTTAAATCTGCAGCAATTTGAAGTGATCAAACGCATGTCTTTCTCAAACTCTTTGGCATTGGCATAATGCCCTGTTCGGAGGTTCTCAGTGACCATGCCAAGGTCCCTGGGTTCTTTGATTATATCAAAATAAGTCGGGATGTTGAGAGCGACTGGGTCAACGGCTTCCATGAAAATGTGATTGAGATGGCTGTGTTTCGCCTTCTTTAACTCCGTCAGCACTTCTTCACAGAAGCGAAGCTCAGTTGCAAACTTCCGGCTCTTGGGTTTGGCTGAATACGGAAGATCTTTGTTTTTTGGAGGATGAATCTCACGCTTTGGAAATCGACCGCTGTCGTTCTTGGTAGAATCACGTCGGATAAGTGGAGTATTGGTGGCTGGGTCCAAAGCAAAGGTTTGTGCTTGTGCAGGTTGGCCAGATCCTTTCGAAAGTCTTCGAGGAGGTGGGGGTCGAGGTGCAGCTTCAGCAACAGGTGTCGGTTTCTTCGGCTGCTTCTTCTCCTTCTTGACAACTGGAGCTGGCTCTGGAGGAATACGTCGGAGTTTTTCAAAAATAGAATCTCTTAGTTCCCTTGCGGAATTCGCGACCAAGTGGGTATCTCCGTTGAACTCGCAGGCATTGGTGTAAAGAAGGTTGACATCGGCCTTGAAATCCTGCAGTGTGGAGTATTTCTGGGTTTTGAGGTTGGTCTCCATCGTGGCTAGGTCTGTAGGATTGGCAATCTTAGCGTTATACGCTTCTGCCAATCCTGGCCAGAGAGTGGCCACCGGAGCTTTGAAGTTTTTTCCAGCAGCAGTCCTCGCAGCGTTCTTCAGGATTTTCACACATTCCTTGATCATATGATTGGTCACCGGCTCGCCAACCTTTGCAGGCTGACCATTAGTCGCTGGTGCGGGAGATGTGCCATTTTGAAGAGGGGAGGCAAACGATGATCCTGCGTCCGGACCGTCAGTTTCTTCCGTCTTGGTTCGTTTGGCTGGTGGCTGTTCTTCGTCTTCGACGGCGTCGCGCTTGTTTGAAGATTGAGACGGCGGCGAGACATCGACCATAGCGGTATCTGCAGATTCTGGTTGTGTGCTATCGTTGGTGGTCGCACTCATGTCAACATCTGCGCTTGGCTTTGCGGCAATTGGCGCGTCTAAAATCATGTTGAGATCCTCCGTATTTTGCGGTCCTGTTTGATCGACCTGACTATCTTGAGAAATCTCGTTGAGAGGATTCTCCAAGGTCGATTCTCCAGCTTCAGTCCCGGCCGCGGCGACAACAGGCTGTCCGGAGCTGTCGTTGGTATCTTGGAAGAGATCTTGCGAGCTATCGGGGCCTAGGGTGAGATTCTGCGCGGCATCTAACGGGGCGGAATCAGATGGAATTGGAGAGGAGATGGTATTGCGAAGATCAGATTCCCGCGTCTCAACCACTGGTGGTACAGTGGATACTGCTGCAGTATCGTCCACCGCTGCCTCTACAGCCAAGTCTGTAGATGCGAGGAGCGCCGAAGGGTCTGGTTGTTGTATTTCGAGGGATGTCGAGAGTGGCGCGGCCTCGGTGGCGGTGGTGTTTGTGTTTGTATCTGGGACTTGCGGCAGATTCGAAGCTTCCTTCTCTATCTGCGCGACCTCTGGGTTATTATCAATAGGAGGGGTTGGGATTGTTTGATTCGCGGCGAATGCATCATCGTTTGCGGTACCGTTGACGGCCACCGCCTTCGAAGTCAAATTCACTGCGTCGGTTGAAGGTGAGGTAGCCTCGGCGGATTTGTTCAGAGCAAGATCAGATGAGGTAGAGTCAACAATGGTCTCAGCTCTAGGAGTTTGTCTGCAAAGATTTCATTGATAAATAAGTGTACAAAGTTTGAGAGAAGAAAGGAAAGGAGATGCGCGAAGAGAAGAGGAACTCGAGGCAGACTCACCCGTTGATTTCTAAATCCAAAGCCATCTTGTCAGATGATGGAACGGGTTGTATCTTCTGCTCGACTGCGACTCCCTCTGGCTGTTGAGTCGTCATGACGGCCATCAACACACCAACGGGACCAGTCCTTGCCCAACGACCCGAACCAATTGACGAAGAGAAAAGTAGCGTGGGGAAATGCGCGACACTGATGCGCGAAAGTAAAAGGATGCGACGCTACGATGCGATCGGTCGAAGGTGATGCGCAGTGGATGGCGCGAAGGTCAAGTTCAAAAAATAGCTTGTCGCGAAGATGAGACAGGTAGCCTCGCGCAGACGCAAATAATTTATGACAGCGACGGGGCGCGGGAGTCGGCCGAGGGGTAGGGTAGCCTTACCGGGTCACGAGGACGTGGCGACTGGGAGGGGATTAGCAAGCAGGTGGTGCGCTATGGATTTGCGACACGGCGAGAGTGAATATACAAAGATTGCGAAAGGTGGTCGGTCGAAGTGGTGGTGGGATGGGGATGCGGATGCGATGCGGGTGGTAGTGTTGATTGAATCCCTGAGGCGCGTCGGTGCGATCGGAAGGTCGAAGGTCCAGACAGCTAGCCAAAGCGTCCTCGTGTTGATGGGAGTCGCGCCACTGCACCGAGACGCAGATGCAGACGCAGGAAAAGATGGATTGAGTTGGGGATGGATGCTGATCGTGGTGTTGATGATGAAGACAATGCGATGCGGTCGCAATGTGATTGTCAGCGTCAATCGCAATGTCCAATCCTTTTATCTATGAATCTGCTCCGGTCTGTTATTGCCGACCGAGGGTGAAGGCGAAGGCGAGGCAGAGGCTCGCAGGGCAGGCGCGTCGTGGGTGTGGTCGTCACGTGTTTTGTGGTTGACGAATGAGAGGCTGTCGCAAAATGGTCGAAGGAAAGTGCGATCCAGCAAAAGTTGGGATCTGAGGAAAGAGCACGTTAAAGACTATTTATTGAGGCAGGAGCGACCATGTCCCCTAAGCGACCCCCTAGTCCTGTTCAGACCTGCATTATCCCTGCGCTGGCCAATCAAGTCTCGCGGTAGCTTGACTCAGCTAGTCAGCAAGGATGTGAGGCGCATTAAGTGTACCAGCTTGGACCACTCGTAGGCCGTCTAGTGGAGAAGGGAAGGGGCGTACGTAGCCAGCCCGTGGTGTGGCGGTCGGACTGGATTCGCAGCAACGACCCCTACGTAATGCTTCAGACACACCTCGCCTTCGATAGATCTTCCAAATCTTCAAGAACGGAAAGACGTCGCTTTTTGATTGGTTGATGCATTGTGACTTTGAAAGGTCCCCGGCCACAATGCGCTGGTAGACCGCACGTGACATTATCTTTTGCTCCTAAGAAACCTGGAAGCGGCGTTCAATATCAAGATGGCTCAAATCGAGAGGACTAGAGGAATCTTCAAGAAAATGTTCCTCAATTGCTGGAATGTTACTTACCATTGCTCTTGGAGTTCTTCCAAGGCACTCCTTGGTTCCTGAGCGGAGAATTTCATATGTATGATGAATCAATGATGGTCGAGTTACAGCGCATCTTTACACCACCGGGGCGCTGCTTTTTTAGGAGTGCAGGTGGGGGCAAGGCTGGAAAAGTCAAAGTAAGGAAGTAACACGGTCCTACCTGTCACTTGTAGCGTTAACTAGATAGCTCACTCCCTAGGTTCCAACCAGAGTAGAAAGTCAGGAATTACTCACTCCATGCCTGTTACTCGTAAGTAGCCCAACGACTTTCAAGTATCTACCTGGATTTCACGAAAAATCCTTCTTTGCATCTCTCCTGCTATCCGATTTGAGTTTTCGCAAAAAATTTCTCTTTCCACTTTGCATGCCAACAAGCCAAATAAGGCGGAATACTTGATAGGGCCGGTAAGAAAGAGTTGGTGGGAGAGGAAGCTGGAACTTTGAGATACCAGCTGCTGATATCTAAAGTCCCAAAGCCGTTCATGAATAACAGACAGCACAGGCCCGGAAAAAGAAAGTTGCTCGCTACGAATAATTCATACGTCGTAACATCCTTGCTATCGGAGTCGGCCGAGCCAAAGCCAGACCTCGGGAGGCATGGCATGGCAGGCGCAGGATGTCAACCTTGAAAGGCAATCAACTAGTTTACAACTCTCAACATCGGAGCAGTCCACAACCACAATCGCTTCAACATTCATATTGCATCTGGGGAGAAAACATATCATCATTCTTGTTCAGAGCTAAGCGGTATTCATAGCGTGGTACTACCAGTACCAGTACCAGTCTGCCATCAACCTCAAGCCCCCTCCACTCGTGCTACCCCGCATGTACTAGACGCCTACTGGCAGATATTTCGGAGAACTCCATACTTCACAC
Source organism: Hymenoscyphus occultus (assembly GCA_900536445.1). Taxonomy (NCBI): domain Eukaryota; kingdom Fungi; phylum Ascomycota; class Leotiomycetes; order Helotiales; family Helotiaceae; genus Hymenoscyphus; species Hymenoscyphus occultus. Next base: position 36,473 of record UNPT01000085.1, read on the forward strand.
CTGCATTTGCTCACTGGACCCCGCGTCAAATAAGGCGGCCGGCCGCGGTGTGGTGTTGATGATATTTCTTTGGAATGGAGCATTCTTTTAACCAGACGTTTGCCTAAATATCTGTCCTCTTGCTTCTCTTTTTCCTCATCTCATTCCCATCCGCTTCACGCCCAGAGTGGCGAAGATCCCCAACGGGACGACCTCAGGAACTTGCATTCATTCACAACTCAACATCACGACATCCAACATAATATCTTTCGAGATCTCTACATCTGTCACTTTTTGCGAATTAAATAAAGTTAAGGGTCACCTAGTCACTACTCACTTCAACCACAATGGCGCCAATTGCCGTTTCCCCCAATCCAGCTGTCTCAGAACACGCAAGCCAATCCCTCTTCTCTTTAACGACCGCTTATGATGACACTCTTCGATTCTACCTCAACGGCACACGAGTGGTACTAGAGGATTTTGATCCGGAAGCCACCATACTTGATTATCTTCGCGGCATAAATCTATCGGGTACAAAGTTGGGTTGTGCAGGTAAATGAGCAGTTTTCGTTTTCCTTTTGGGGGTGGAGGGGTCCCTTGTTTAGTTATAGGTTCACTAATAGCCGTATAGAAGGGGGATGCGGGGCTTGTACAGTCGTGGTTTCGCAGTATAATCCTACCACAAAAAAGATTTATCATGCCAGCGTAAATGCATGCTTGGCACCTTTAATCAGCGTCGATGGAAAGCATGTCATCACAGTTGAGGGGATAGGGAATGTCAAAAGGCCCCATCCTACGCAAGAGCGGATTGCCCGTGGTAACGGTAGTCAGTGTGGATTTTGCACCCCAGGCATCGTCATGAGCCTCTATGCCCTACTCAGGAATGACTCGAATCCGTCAGAACATGATGTAGAAGAAGCTTTTGATGGGAACCTTTGCAGGTGTACCGGCTATCGGCCCATACTTGACGCTGCACAAACTTTCAGTGCTGACCAGTCATGTGGCAAGGCAAAAGCAAACGGAGGAGGCGGCTGTTGCATGGAAAAAGGCAACGGGAATTCTGGAGGTTGCTGTAAAGATGGATTCAAAGACGACCAACCTATAAAACGGTTTACGCCGCCTGGCTTCATCGAGTATAATCCAGATACAGAGCTCATATTCCCCCCACCTTTGACGAAACATGAATTCCGGCCTTTGGCTCTTGGAAATAAGAAGAAGAAATGGTATCGTCCAATTACCCTGCAGCAGCTGCTAGAAATCAAGAGTGTTTACCCATCGGCCAAAATTATTGGAGGAAGTACCGAAACGCAAATTGAGATCAAGTTCAAGGCCATGCAATACACGGTTTCAGTATTCGTCGGTGATATTCCTGAACTACGCCAATTCTCCTTCAAAGACGACCACCTTGAAATCGGCGGTAATGTCACTTTGACTGATTTGGAATCTATCTCGCTTCAAGCTATTGAGCATTACGGTCCGGTCAAGGGACAAGTCTTTGCTGCCATTCATAAACAGCTAAAGTATTTTGCTGGTCGTCAAATCAGAAATGTTGGAACACCCGCAGGAAATCTTGCTACTGCTTCCCCTATTTCGGATCTCAATCCCGTCTTTGTTGCTTCAAATGCAGTTCTTGTGGCAAAATCTTTGGAGGAGGAAACCGAAATCCCAATGTCTCAATTCTTCAAAGGTTATAGGAGAACAGCCCTCGAACCAAACAATATCATTGCAAGTATTCGGATACCAGTGGCTCGTGAGAAAGGGGAGTACTTTCAAGCCTATAAGCAATCCAAACGAAAGGATGATGACATTGCCATCGTCAATGCCGCTCTTCGTATTTCCTTGGATGACTCAAATACTGTTGAAAGCGCGGACCTCGTTTACGGTGGAATGGCACCAATAACCATTGCTGCAAAGACTGCTGGAGAATATCTCGTCGGGAAAAGGCTTACAGATCCAGCGACACTTGAAGGTACAATGAATGCTTTGGAGCAAGATTTTGATCTTAGATTTGGAGTTCCGGGCGGGATGGCTACGTACAGAAAGTCTCTGGCATTGGGTTTCTTTTACCGCTTCTATCACGAGGTTCTGTCCAAGCTGGAAGTCAATGAGTTCGAAGTTGATGAAGAAGTTATTGAAGAGATTGAAAGGATGATTTCGACAGGCAGACAGGACAAAGACTCAACAATTGCGTATCAACAGAACATTCTTGGCAAGGCAAATCCTCATGTTGCAGCTCTCAAACAGACATGTGGCGAGGCACAGTATACTGACGATATTCCTGTCCAAAAGAATGAATTATATGGATGTCTGGTTCTCTCAACCAAAGCCCATGCCAAGATCACTTCTGTAGATTACTCACCAGCAATGGATTTGCCTGGCGTAGTTCGATACATTGATCATACTGATTTGCCAACTCCAGAGGCTAACATTTGGGGTGCACCTGTACCCGATGAAGTTTTCTTTGCGGTTGATGAAGTTCACACAACTGGTCAGCCTATTGGAATTATCGTCGCAGATACTGCAGCGCATGCCAGTGCCGGTGCCAGAGCTGTCAAAGTGGATTATGAAGAGTTACCAAGTATTTTCACAATGGAGGAAGCGATTGAGAAGGGGAGCTTTTTCAATCATTTCCACTACATCCACAAGGGTGACACAGGAGCTGCTTGCAAAGACGCTGACCACGTTTTCACTGGTGTAACTAGAATGGGTGGTCAGGAGCATTTTTACCTCGAGACGCAAGCTTGTGTTGTGGTTCCCAAGCCTGAAGATGGCGAGATTGAGGTTTTTGCCAGTACGCAAAACCCAACTGAAACGTAGGATACCTATTTCCAGAACCCAAATTTACTCACTAATTCTTTCTGATAGGCAAACATATGTCGCACAGGTTTGTGGTGTTTCTGCAAATAAGGTTGTCTCTCGTGTCAAGCGTCTCGGTGGAGGCTTTGGCGGTAAAGAGACCCGATCAATCCAATTATCGGGCATAGTTGCTCTAGCTGCGAAAACAACTGGCCGCCCTGTGAGATGTATGTTGAACAGGGATGAAGACATGATAACGTCTGGCCAAAGACACCCATTCCTCTGCCATTGGAAGGTTGCAGTAAACAAAGATGGCAAACTCCAAGCCCTTGATGCGGATGTTTTCGCTAATGGGGGATGGACACAAGATCTGAGTGGATCAGTTTGTGATAGAGCCATGACGCATATCGACGGATGCTACCTAATTCCCAATGTGCACGTTCGCGGAAGAGTATGTAAGACGAATACCATGTCTAATACAGCGTTTCGTGGATTTGGTGGTCCTCAGGGCAACTTTATTGCAGAATCATTCATGTCAGAAATTGCCGACCGTCTCAACATACCCGTCGAAAGATTTCGGGAAATAAACTTCTACCAACCGAATGAAGAGACTCACTTCAACCAGAGCTTGAAAGATTGGCACGTACCAATCATGTACAAGCAGGTTTTGGAAGAGACAAAGTATGAAGAGCGACGTGACGCTGTGACAAAGTTTAACGATTCTCACAAATGGAAGAAGAGAGGGCTTGCGATTGTGCCAACAAAATTTGGAATTTCGTTTACGGCTCTCTTTCTCAACCAAGCGGGTGCTTTGGTCCACATTTATCATGATGGAACCGTTTTGGTAGCCCATGGAGGAACTGAAATGGGACAAGGTCTTCATACGAAAATGATCATGATCGCAGCTGAAGCTTTGGGAGTACCACTCTCTGATGTTCATATCTCTGAAACTGCAACAAACACTGTTGCCAATACTTCCTCGACCGCTGCTTCAGCCTCTTCAGATCTTAACGGTTATGCAATTTTCAACGCATGTGCCCAAATCAATGAACGTCTCGCTCCATACCGAGAAAAACTTGGCAAGGACGCTCCCATGAAGAAACTCGCCAGCGCGGCATATTTCGACCGCGTTAACCTCTCTGCCAATGGATTCTACAAAACTCCAGACATCGGCTACGTCTGGGGTCCAAACACGGGCCAAATGTTCTTCTACTTCACCCAAGGTGTCGCCGCTGCGGAAGTCGAAATCGACACCTTGACAGGCGACTGGACCTGTCTCCGCGCCGACATAAAAATGGACATCGGCCGCTCCATCAATCCTTCCATTGACTACGGACAAATCGAAGGCGCCTTCGTCCAAGGCATGGGACTCTTCACCATGGAAGAATCCCTCTGGTACCGCAACGGCCCCATGAAAGGCCAACTCGCCACGCGCGGACCCGGCGCCTACAAGATCCCCGGGTTCCGCGACGTCCCCCAGGAATTGAACGTCTCCATGCTCAAGGGCGTGACCTGGGAGAATCTCCAGACTATTCAGCGTAGCCGCGGCGTCGGGGAACCACCGTTGTTCATGGGGAGTGTGGTGTTCTTTGCCATTCGCGATGCGCTGGTTGCGGCCAGGAGGCAGTATGGTTTTACTGCTACGTTGGGCGAAGATGTGAAGGGGGATGGTCTCCTGCGCTTGGAGAGCCCGGCGACGACGGAGAGGATCAGGACGAGTTGTGTGGATCCTATTATTAAGCGTGCCCATGTTGAGCCGGAGGAGGGTGAGAAGAGCTTCTTTATTGCTATTTAGGGGTACGGGGTGGGATTGGGATTCGGATTAGGGAAAGTGTTGGGTTGGGTATGAGATATGAGATATGAGATGTGAAATTTGAGATTTGAGGGTTGAGTTGTGAGCTTGCAACTGGCTTGGGGTTAAGAGGTTGATGGAGCTGGATACTTTACTAGGTTAGCGTAGCTTTTATTAGAATAGGATGGATTTTTATTATATTCCTCTTTGTCTTCATCTCGGGGAAACTTTCGGGGAGGGGGGAGGAGGGGCTCACTTGAGAGTGGTTGGGATCTTAATGTGATATGATATGATATGATACAACTATCTAGTCCATTCCTTGAATACGTAGACGTAGACTTACCTATATAATATAAGTAGATCCTAGAAATTATGAGTATAGATCATCAAACTACTCCCCAAGGCTACCTCGCTCTACTCCCTAACTCGTCATACCTGGATACAAATAAGCGCGCGAGCGGCGAGCCTGTTTTCAGTAAATTATTCCCATCCTTAATTCTAATTTCTATCTCCTGACACTACAAGTAAATATTATAGTACCCGGCTTAGACCAGACAAGGCTAGGCTAGGCTACTCATACATACCTCCGAAACTTAACTTGAACGGGCTATCGCAAAGTAGCTGGGTGAAGAAGTGGATTATTTGGTAAGATTATAGGGAGCTTGAGCTTGTTTTTAAGTATGATTTTCTGAATTTGTAATTTTATTGTATATGGGAAGAAGATAGGAGAGGAGTTTCATAGTCATAGTAATCATGTATGGAAGATAGAAGATAGTGGAGAACACGGAAAAAGGAAAAGGAGGAAGGAGGAAGGAGGAAGAAGGAAGAAAGGTTACCTACTAGACAAACAGTGTACTGTAAGAGGGAAGGAAGGAGATTCGAATCAAGTGAGTGGTAGTATAAGTATAAGTATAAGGTCGAGATACACTTTCTATTTATTTCTACATCCAAATAGCCAGCCAGCCATCCTCTCAATCCCGATTTCTGCCAAGTCCCAGTCCAGACCCTCAGAATCATGTATATATACATCCATCCATCCATACGCACCCCACCCAACACCCCAAAACGCCTCGCTTATAAAGGGGGGAAACAAGCACAAAAAAGAGAACTACATAAACAAACCCCACCTCACACATCACATCCCATCCCATCTACCAACCGTCATCTATTTAACCTTGCTCATAATAGTCTCCAAGCCTCTCTGGACATCAATCTGCGCCGCTCTCGCCTTCACAGCATTCAGCAAACTCCGATCGAAATCATCCCTCGTCCGGAGCACAGCCTCCACCCAACTCAACTGCAGATCCCAGTATTCCATTTTGAAACTGGCAAATACCTCGGGGATGACACTCTTATCCCCCTCGAGCAACTGGATAAACTGCTCCGTGACGCGCCATTTCTGTTTGATCGTGTCGGCGACGTCGGGAGAGAGGTATTGGTTGGTGTCGAAGAATTCAAAGGCCGTGGAGACGTCGTTGAAGATTTTGTCTTTGTAGGGGTCGATGCGCTTGATTTTCGCCCCTTTGTTTTTGACGCTGGATAAGTAGCGGATTAGAAGTTCGTCGGCGAGTTCTTCGATGAAGATGTCTAGGAGGGAGTGGTGGAGTACGGATTTGTAGTCCCCAATATACTCGTCGAATGTGACGACCATTTGTTTCATGGCTGTTGCCGTGTACCATTTAGGTGTGAAGAAGTCAGGCATGACAGTTCGGAAGTCGACGGCGAAAATTAGTTGTGCAAAGCGAGCGATACAGTGGGTGCTGAGATCGACGTAGCCATCTCGGAGAGCGTTGATTTGCTCATCCGTTGCTTCCAAGTATGTAGGCGAGACGACAGGTTCGTATTTTTGACGGAAACTTGTGAGATAGGCGAATCGACCTTCGTCTTCATTATCGTCGATACAGGCAATTTGATCGTTCGCTGTAGCAACAAGCCAATCTTGAAGTGCCTGGAAACCTTCGAGCTCCGGAGTGGGGCCAATATATTTATCGGCTTCTTCGTCAAGCATCTTCTGCCAGTCTCGCTGGCGAGTCTTTAATCGAAGAATCATAGCATCGATAACACCTTCTGCAACATCCAATCTCTGAGAATTGCTAGCAGCATCAATTTGCTCTCTCAACATCCGCCACATATCAACCAGATTCTTCGTGCGGAAATATCCATATTCATCTGCATCCAAATTCGAACCATCCACATTTCGATCGGCAAAATCTTTCTTTTCAGTCTTGAAAATCCGATCAAGCCATTGATCGAGGTATCGAATGACAAGTTGTCGGAATTCCTTGACAAGCTCTCCTTCTCGCTTGTCTATAACATGTGGCTCTAGTTCTTCTGTTCCAAATCCAAGTTTCGCCATTTTGGTATAATACACTTCCGGCCAATTTAGGATGGAAAGCATATTTGCGGAATTGGTATCTGGATCATCAATCATGCCAACAAGAAAATCGTGCATGAGTTGATGATATATCTTGGCATATGTCTGAAATATCTTCCACTTCTTTGGCATAAGCGGAACCATTCCTTGCTTGACAGCATTCAGATCATTGAAATACCATTTCAGCTGCTTGGCCAACTTCGCTGGGTCTTCCAGAAACGATTGCTTCGTCTCCATGAGCTGCTCCTCGGCATGGATTTTGATAGCCTGAAGGAACTTCTCCTTATAGCCTCTCGTATTCTTCGCTCCATCCGTAATACTCTGAAATCTCTGCGCCATCTCCTTATGATCCTTCAACGCCTCCTGCAGGGCTTTAACCCTCTTATCACTTCTCTCTTCCGCCTCAATAATAACCGCAAACCTTACCACCAGCCCATTATTCCCATTAATGAGCACACTAATAAGATTCAACGCAATCGTCCCAATATGCTCATCGAACCACTCCACCGTCTCATCCAACCTGGAAAAGTAATCCTCCAGCGTACTCACCAAACTAGCATCATCCGCCCTCTGAATCTGCTCCAACGCATCATCCCTAATATTCCTCAACTGCGTCAACTCATAATGCACCACGAGTAAATTCGGCATATTCTCCACATCCTGATCGTCCTCCCTCAGCATCATCTCGACCCGGGTCACCCTATCATTAAAACTATCCAGATTCTTGCGCATCAGCTCCACCGCGCTGAAGTTCCTATGCGTCTGCGAGACCAAGTTGATGTTGGGGAAATCGCGGATCATGTTCTGGGCTTCGGCGCAGAGTTTGTCTATCTTCATCATTTCTTCTTTGATGAGCTGGACGGTGCGTTGGCCTTCGGTTATTCCATTCATCCCGGATTGCGTGATTTCTAGTTGTTCCTTCAATCCGCTGCGTAGTTGGGAGTCGACGGCTGCTTTCTTGCGCGTGTACTCGAGTTTCATGGCGGGGATCTTGTCGAGATCATCGGGGTGACGGAGAAGCTCTGCGAGCTTGACCGTGGAGGTCTCCATTGTGATATTTCGATTATGACGTACTTTTTTCGAGGTTTCTTCGTAGATTTACGCCATGATTATGGTGTTTAAGGCGGAGGAGTTTGAGTTGAGGTGAGCATTGAAGCAGGGAGGTATCTGAAATCCGGGGTTCAAGCGCGCCTCCCCCTCGGAATTGCATCCGACGACTGGGAACATTTTTGCGATTTGAGCTTCACCACCCCCCATTGACAACCACATACAAGGCAAACTCCACAACCAAGGTAAGTACCAATTCCAATTCTTTCCACTAGCTAATTGCTAATTACGTATCGTGAAGCCAAAAATGTCCTACTTCCGCATCACCCTCCAAAGATCCGGCATCGGCATGCCCAAACGCACACAAGGCGTCCTCAAAGCCCTAGGTCTCCGCCACAGAATGGCCACCGTCTTCTACCCTGTCACCCCCGAAGTCGCCGGTCAGATCATGAGAGTGAAGGAATTGGTTTCGGTGGAGGAGGTTGAGAAGCCGTTGACGAAAGATGAGGTTAGGGCGGAACGAAGACCGGATCCTGGGTTTTACTTGGAGACGGCGGCGCCGAGGTGAAGGGGAAGGGAGGAAGGGAATGATGTTCATGATGAAAGACTGGGGAGGATATGTATGGGGTGGGATGGGTTTGGATCCCGGCTGCGAATGCGGTGGGAGGTGCTGGGTGAGGAAAGGTGGTTGGGACATTTTGATTCGGGAATGTGTGTTAGTTCTTGATACCTCCTTTCATATATGGGAACACATGGCGTTTAGGAGTGTTGACTGTTACAAAACATGTAAAAACAGTATGAGAAAGAAGACCCCACGATCAAAGAGAATGTATAAAACCCTGAAACCTCTATATTCAGGATACATTGAAAGGAAGACTCCATCAACCCGAACACTTTGCCTATATAGTATTATGATAACCTGCCGGATTTACTCTACCTCTCACCAATACCCAGCGAAGAACAAGTTCCAACACAATCAACCAGCAAAGAACATAACAAAAAACGTCAAAATGCATGTGTCATACACAGATCACCACGACCGTAGAGACCTCGAATCCACAATCCGATCCATCCTCCAAGACTCATGGACGGGCGATACCCGCGTCGACCCAAACCGCTGGTTCGACGTTTACCCAGAAACCCCCAATCCCTACCACCTGGCACCCAACATGCGTGTGCAAGCCGAGGAGCTATTCGGCTCCTCCTTCTACCAGGTCAGCCGACGCGCCTTGGAGGAATGGATCCTCGAAGAGTGGATTTTCGCAGTAATGTGTTTGAAAATTGAGTATGTGATACCCCTGATCGTTTAACTATAAGCTACTTAAAAAAGGCAGGTAGATCCAGCAAGATAGGCCTACAAGTGGAGATCCAACACCCAACCAGATCCTTTTCGAAATTCGGCTCAATAGGCATTGCAATCTGAATTGGACCGACTGGGTCGCTGAACAGAGGGATTGGATTGAGGACGGTTATGGGCTGCCGGACCTTCCTGTTCGAAACTCGGCAGAAGATTTTGAAGAGGAAATGAGTAGAAGCCCACAGGGTTTTATCATTCTGCAGAGCCGCGGGGAATGACGAAAAAGTACCGAGTGCATATTGATATTAGCTAGCTATCATACAACAAGCCCATTATCTCTCTATCAATTTTCATGCCCCAGTCTCCACTCGCTCTGATCCCATCCCTGATATAAAACAACGATATCACGTCGTCGTCCATCAGAAATGTATTATTGTTCTTTTTTGGTTCTGCCGAATGTTCAGCGCAACTGTATCGATTCCTCCATCAGAATGCCCCCAAAGCAAGCTCAGGCTCACAAGAAGGCGCCATGCCCACCAAAGTCGTGGACGAAATTCGTGAGGATGAAAACCTTTGAGTACCCCGTCTATCCTCCGCAGGTACCAAGGCACCATGCCTCACCATAGTCGCGAACGAGATTCGTGAGGATGAATGACCTTTCAAGGTACAATGAAAATGACATAAAACAAAGCAAATAAAAAAGTGACCCCCCATGCGTTTTTTACAGACAGTTCTCGAGGAAAATGAAAAAAAGAAAACTTTGCGACTTCGCCACGCATGTCCACAAAAGAGAGGAACCGCTGAACGCCATTCTCCGTAATGATTCCCACGATGACAAAAAATAACCACTTAGAGGGTTTTTGCCTTCTCAACGTACTCGCCGCTCGGTGTCTCATACTCCTTGCAGAAGTACTTTTCGGCATTGCGACCCAACCACATGGTAAGCTTGGTGAGTTCTTCACGAAGCCGATTGACAGATTGGACATCCATGTTGGTTTGTGCAATCAGCTCAGGGAGTGTAACTTTTGTTTGTTAGCATGTCCTGGCAGAATAAAATAAGTGGAAGTGACAAACCGATGAGGCGACATAGGTGTTCCGCTCCATAAGTTTCAGCAGGACCCTTGCCATAGAGTTCACTATCCTTGTTTTCCCAAGCACTACGGATTTCAACGTATTGGTGACGCTCAAATCTATCAGATGTCAGCAATTGCACCAACCAATCCTCAATAACAATTCAACTTACTTGTAGAGGAGAAGGCGGCCAAGAGATTTCTCAAAGTACTCCTTCAAGCCAGCAACGACTTCATCCAAGATATCTGCTTGTGGACTACCTGCTTGTCGTCTTGGCATCTCACAATCAATGTAATCTGCTAGGATGGTGCTAACGGGGCTAGCGCGGGGAAGTGGTATAAGTTGCGAGTTCTTGGTTACATTCTCCCAATCATCAACCAAGATAGCCTTGATGTGATCCGGAACGCCAACCTTAATGGATGGGCGAGAGTGAAACGTTTCTTCCTGGTTTGATGTTAGACTACAGAACTTTGCGGTTGCACGTGTGAAATGCGCAAGAAGATCTTCAAATCGCTGGACTTCTGGCTCTGCTTGCGGTTCTGGCTCTGAAGCGACCTTTGACTTGAAAATCAAGTTGGGGAACAGAGCCTTGTCTGTATCCACGATCGTGCTCTTGCTCAGAGACCTGCCATGCTTAGGCTTGACTCTCTCAGAAGGCCCTGTAACTAGAAACCCATTCTTCCTAGCTTCAAGTCTGAGAGCCTCGTCTCGAGGAATACCGGCCATGGGAATATTGATGTCACTTGGAATTCCACTCCAGTAGATGTGCATCATTGGGGTGTCGGTGCGATTTTTGATGTGTTCCTGAAGTTTAGGATGGGGCTTAGTGTATGTGGGTTCGTTCACAACACCGCTTCGTCGCTGTGCCATCTGCTTTTCAAAGGCGGCAAGTTTTGCGTATTTGTTTCTGTCCTTCAAGTTTCCATTGGCATCAAGATAGACGTAACCTTTTGAAGGGGCCTTGAGGAGATGGTCGGAGATAACACTATCTTCACACTCAAGAAAGCGTGCAACATCCCAATCTGGACTACGAGGGTCCTTCCAGCTTGAGCTATTTGGTTTACTTCTGGTAGCTCTAATGGGCGCAGTGGTGACCTCTGGAGTAGAGTTCTCAGTAGAAATGTCCTGTGGGGGCTGCGGCTCAGACGAGGCAGACTGAGAGGACAACGAGTCAGATTCTCTAGAGAGCGAATCTGGAGATGGCGAGCGCTGGGTTGGTGTTGAGTAAGAATGAATAATTGTTTTAGATTCAGGGGTCAAACTTACTCTGCGCTTTCTGAGGTTAGGTCTAGTGACCAAGGGGGGCTCTGGTTCATCCTCCTGTGCTTTCAAGAGCGCTGCTCTACGCCGGGTGGCGGGCGCGTTTGGCGACATGTTTGGCGGATGCCAATTGTCAATTGGTGGTTGTCTGTCGCTTCAAGCAAAGCAACTGGTCCATCGACCAGATTTTGTGGCCATTGGCGTTGGTGAGGGTTGGTCAAGTTTAGTGGTGGCCGAAGGTTCCAGGTTGAGTCGAGGTCGACGACGGACTAGCTAGCCTCGCTCTCGGAGCCGCGAACACCAAACTCATTTTCCAGCAGCAGAGCCAGCGCCGGGTGGGTTTGAACGTCCAGACACACGCCAGCAAAGAATGTACCGAGACGAGGAAATGGACGGAATGAGATTTACTGGGACTTACCGTTTCTACATCGTAATCACGATGTCTTCGTGCTCCCCCACGCCCGCCAGGAGCTGCAACCGAGGTGTGTCGTTCTTCGCTCCCACGAGCCGAGCTAAAGTCTGAGCCATTGGGCTTCTTGCTTCCTTTGCTGAGGGACTTGGGGCCTGGGTGTTGTTGCTTCAACTGTTGATGCAGTTGGGCGGCAATCTCCTTGTTCTCTTCAGTGAACTTGCGGACTCGATCACTCGGAACCCAGTCGTCCCACTGCGGTTGAGACACTTCATTAGTATTCATCTTCTGCGAGGCCTTCTTTGGCCCTGATGCCTTGGACACCTTGATTGCTCTCCGATTTCCTCCTCGTGGGGGCATGTTGGTGGTTGGAGTTTCTATGTGGTCGTCGACGGGAATCTGGCACAAATGGAAAAGGGGGGTCATGGAGGAGCTAGGTCGCTAAGCAACACTGGACTTGTAATTCTACCCAACCGTGAATTTTGGAAGGCACGATTTCAAGACCACTGTCACATGAGCATGAGGCGGAATGGCATTTTCATCGTCCATCTGAAGCCAGCGCCCGAAACACAAGAAGCCGTTCACTTTCACTTACGGTGTTCTTCCACCCCTTGTAATGAATCTTGAATTGCCAGGCGTTATTTGAAAGTCTTAAATCCAGAATCTTCGCTTCGTACAGGACAGGCCCATGAAAGCAGAGTATCTTTTCCTCCTTGGCGAATGGGGCAACTGGGTCAGCCGCTTTGGTGGGAGCCATGCTGATAGGTCGAAGCAAGTGTATATTGAAGCGCGCGTCGTTTGAGGGGCAGAAAAGATGAGTTATCGATGTTGTTAGAAAGTTGTTGTTTATGAGCAAGCAAGTCGGACGAGGTGGTTGTATGTAAGGAGATCTCCCTTTGAGATATTTCTCGGTTCCGCCAATTATGGTCCGACCCCTGCAGGTGCTCACGCTTACTGTGACCAACAAGCGGCACTGTCTGACAGGAGGCTAAACATGAAGTAGTTACCACTTCGGACATTTTAAACACCTTCAACTTTTACTTAGAGATTGCGATTTCAAATCCCAGTCAAACGCTCTAAGGTCAGTGAAAAGTCAAGTCAAATATATGAATGTTTCTGGCTCTATTTCTTAAGAGATTACGGACCGAGGGGACAAATGGAAGTCAAAGTCGGATGGCCGCTTTTGACCTATCAGAAGAGTTTTGAAAGCGCGTCAAGAACGCGTAATTGACAATCAGTTTTCTCAAAGAAAAGTGACGTGTTATTTAAGGCTGTTAGGTTGACAGGGAAACCCTATGTAACATAGTCTATCTAGTGTACTGTACATTGTACATTGAATCATAACTGTCATGATTCAGCCCTACTGGTACACTGCTCAATAGGAAACATCCTGAACACAAGAACATCCACCACTCCCCTCCAACCTCCCCTCCAACCACCCCCCTCTACAACAAACAACCCAAAAACAATGCCACCAACAGAATCAAAAATCCTAACAACCTACCTCCTCCTCCCCTCACCACTCCCCTCAATCCTGCCCCCCAAGTCCTTCCCCGCGCTCTTCCCAAAGTCCCAACAATCCTCACCCCAAATCCAGGCACTCTACCGGGACCTCCTCCACCAACGCGCCCTCGTAGTCGACGCCGTCGCACACAATGTAGCAGCAGAAGTAAAGAGAGGCCACACCCAAAAACGACTAGTCGCACGCTCAAGACGTCAGGCGGAGAAAGGAGGGGAATTGGGAGACGAGGAGGTGGAAGTTGAGGAAGTGGTATGTTTCCCATTCACCTATTCTGCTTCGTCCTCCATATTCAATTGTTAACGTAATCCCCCAGCTCTTCAAATCCACCGCAAACCTGCCAACTCCCAGACCTCACACCCTGTTCAGCATCATACCCGCGCTCGAAGAAGCCACCGCACTTGTTGAAGACGAGATACAACGATTGGATGCTGAGGCGGAAGAGCTGTTGCGGGAGATTGAGAGCACAGTTGGGGGATTAAGTGATTTGCGGTACGGGAAGTTGGCGAATGGGAAGTTACCGGAGGAGGTACTGGGGGGTTTGAGGAGGCTGGAGGATTCTTGTAAGGGGAGCTGAGATCTTGACTGCTGATTGTTGGTTCTTGAATGCGCAAGAACAGGAACTACGAGGGCACGCAGATGGGGAACATCGGTCGACTTTTCCATCGCGCTCTGAAAAAAAATTTGATTGTATCAGGAGGACATACTTTGGCACGGATGAGTGAAATTTGAGGGACAGCAGGTACATCACAGGGGCGTTGGTTTGACAGGATTTTGTTTTTTATACCCAATGGAATTATATTTGTCAAACGCTATTTCTGTGCTACTAGGCATTACCATCATATTCTCCACTGCACTCTACATTCCATCATCCTCCATTACATCCATACATCAATGTTTACTACACGAGCATTAGTTGATCACTTGACTATGACATCGCATCTCCTGGAGGAGCTCCAAGACGTACTCTTGCGCCGGGAGCGGCAGCATCAGCAGGTCGGCGTGGTGGTGTGGTTCGTGAGCTCCTAGTTGCTGTTAGTATAACACTCGAATATAAACGAGAATATGTGAACTTACATAAGGGTTCTGCTAAGGAAGGAAATACCAATCATGAAAACCCAGCTAGGAACAACAGCAAAACCCCAGAAAACATATCCAAGAGGAACTGCAACACCATACTTGGCCAGAGGACCGTCAAATGGGTGGAAGTAGCCTTCATACACAGGCTTGCTCTTCCAGTCCTTAGAGGCGTGGAGGTCGGTGAAAGTCTTGACCTCGGTGGTGGTGGCATTCAAAGATTTAATTCGGATATCAACAGGTGCGCCGGGACTTGGAACTTCCATAATCCAGAGACTTGGTGGTCCAGCACCCCAACTGTTACAGAGAACTGGTTGGTCGTCGCAATCGATATATCCGAGATTTGGCGCATTTGGGTTAAAAGCCCAAAGAGCCGCCGTCTCGTTGAAGGCAGTCTCTGCTTGACCGCAATGGCCGAAGCAGGTCTTGTTTCCTCCAGTAATCATAACCCACCATTCTTCTGGTGTTGTGCTAGTTGGCTTGACACTTGATCGAATTGTCTCCTCCCAGTTTTCCAAAGCCAGAACGTTGACAGTCTTTCCCCCAACCTTGGCTGCTGCCTCCTCCGGTGTGTGTGGTTTGCTTGGGGTCGGAATGTAGGCGGAGATCTTGTCGAACCAGAATTGAGCTTGAGCTTTGGCCTGCTCAAGGGGACTTTCTTGATGCGACGCAGCAGCGAGAAGAGGCAGCGCCAGAATAGCACCGGAAGAAAACTTCATGATGATGATTGTGATGGAAGAGGTGAAAAAAGGTTGTTTTTTTGTCCAAGGCTGCAATTCTTGGGATGGGGGTAGTAAACTGCGCCGCGATAAGGTTGCCTTGGGGTAAATAGAGTTGGAAAGAAGGGTCAAGGAGAGACTACAGAAAGTAAAGCACCTAAGTAGGCGGAAGGTTGAAGGTTCGAGATGAGAAGTTAACAAGTGGTGTAGTAGAAGTCGCAACTTGACAAAGGGGTTGAGGCCAGAATGCTTGTTGGTAGCGAGTAGAATAACCTTCAGGGTTGAAGAGCACTGGGCAGCCGTGGCAGCGAGCGAGGAGATGGGAAGCAATTCCAAAACCCCGAGCAACCGGGCCCGAACTTCCGAAGACGAAGCCAACCAATGACCGCTCTCACACGCTGTGGGGAAATTATTACGTCGTTGGCGCTAACCGCACTGGTCCAACCAGATTCCAGGGTCTCGATTCACTACTGCCACCCCCGACTCTGGCTATTTTCGCTTATCGCTGGTTATCGTTTTTCGCATCGGTGGAAAAATCGTATCGTCAAAAATTGTTGCAGTATCGAATTTCTTCCCCATCCCACGGCGCAAGAGCCCATACCTTTCTTCGCCATGTCTCTCGAAGAAAAGCTCGACAAGATCCGATCGCCAAAGCTGCAGAGCCAGAAACAGGTATATATCAAACATTTAATATCGCCATGCTCCTGTGGATGGAGCTGTGGAACTTCATACTGATTGATCCCGCAGACACAGGTAGTTCTAGCTGCAGTAGGAGAGACCCTCAAAGAACAGAAAACTGAACCCTCCCCGACTGGTTATTTTGCGGCTCTTCTTGCCCTTCTCAGACAGGCCGTATCTACGACTGCCGTCAATAAAGAATTGGCCACTTCGGTCGTCTACCTTCTCGATGTCGTTACGCCTTATGCCCCGCAACCTCTCCTCCGCTCCAAATTCTCCCAAATCCTCGTCAATCTCGCCCCAGCTTTGACATATGCCGATGCCGATGCCCCTCTACTTCGGCCTTCAATTGGCTGTCTCGAATCGCTACTCATCGCGCAGGACTCGGCAGCATGGGAACTTTCGTACACTGAAATAGGTCCTCGAAGGGCAATTGCTGGATTGTTAACTCTGGCAGTGGACCATAGACCCAAGATCAGGAAAAGAGCCCAAGAAGCTATCGCAAATGTTCTCAAGAACCCTCCACCAAGTCCGGCTTTGGATCATCCCGCCTCTGACATGTGCGCTGAAAGTGCGCTCAAGAGCTTGACCGACCTAGCATCCAGCGCGAACCAAGCCAAAAAGCAGAAGAAGGCCGGAGCATCAGAAAACGAGCCAGGTTTAATACACGCATTACAACTGATTAAGACTGTAGCTGCGGCATCAAGAGGTTGGCCTAGCAAAAAAATCGAGGCTTTGTGCGAGGTTTTGTTGGCAATTTCAAAGTCAAGCAATGAATATATGGCAATGGCTGCTTTCGAGATTTTCGAGATTATCTTTGAAGGAATGGCCAAAGAGACATCGTCCTCCAAACTACCAAGGCTTCTCGAGGTCATCTCAGAACTTCGCCCTTCGCAAAACGATTCTCAGCTTCTCCCACCATGGATTGCAGTCATTTCAAGAGGATATGATGTTTCAGCCCAAATTGAACCCGAGGAGACCTTTGCCAAACTCCCGGAACTCTTCAATATGATTTCTTTGTTTTTGGCCTCTTCATCACATAACATTCGAGTTTCTGCCTCAGAGTGTTTGATCTCCTTCATGGCAAATTGCATTCCAAATTCGGTTCTCTTAGACCCTTCTATCTATGATGAGAAGGTGCTAGCGAAGCTGTCCAAGGCGGCAGCTGAGCTTCTGAGTGTGAAATACCAAGCGGCTTGGATGGAAACTTTCAATGTCCTTGGGGCAATGTTTGATGGCCTAAGATGGCGAGCTGACCCAATAATGGTAGATGTTGTGAGAACCTTGGGAGAACTTCGCGGAAACGACTCGTTTACCGGAAAGAAGGAGGCCGACGAAATAATCGGAAAAGCAATTCGCGCCATGGGACCAGAGAGCGTATTGAACATTCTTCCTCTCAATCTAGCGAAGCCAGTGCCAGGACAACCTGGTCGAGCTTGGTTACTTCCTGTACTGCGCGAATATGTCAGCAACACCAATCTGGCCCATTTCAGATCCGAATTTGTTCCTCTGAGTGAAATGATGTTCCAACGAGTTATCGACAATGGGGATGCTGAGAAGACGATGGAAATCAAGATTTTCGAAACTTTAGTTCAACAAATTTGGGCACTGTTACCGGGTTACTGCGATCTTCCACTAGATCTTACTGAATCTTTCGATCAGACGTTTGCGGAACTGGCATCAAATCTTCTTTACAAACAAGTTGAATTGCGGCCCGATATCTGCAGGGCTTTACAAGCTTTGGTTGACACCAGCAAATCAATATTGGCAATTGAAGGTGATGAGGATCTTGTTTTGCAATCTCGAGTATCAAAGGCGGTCGCTACAAAGAACATTGATCATCTTGGAGGATTCGCGAGTAACATGCTTGCAGTTTTGTTCAATGTTTACAGTCAAACCCTGCCACAGTATAGAGGATACATTCTACAGTGTATCAACTCATATTTGAGCATAGCCCCTACTCAAGAGATCATGAATACTTTCGAGCGGGTAACGGCAATGTTGCAATCGTCTTTCGCGGAAGCTGGTGTACAAACTCAAGCAGAGAAGCAGAAGCAGAAAGAGCAAAATGCCGCAGACAAAATGCCACCAATGAGCCACACACTCATGGACTTGGTAATCACCATTGCAATTTACCTTCCACGAGACAGCTTCAGCACACTATTTAACATTGCAGCACTCATAATTATTATGGATAGTGATCCACAACTTCAAAAGAAAGCATACAAACTCATTCCACGTCTTGCCGAATCTCCAATGGGTCAACAAGCCCTAGCAGAGCGTAGCAGCGAGCTTCAACAATTATTGTTGAATAGCGCCGAGAAGGTCTCTGCCCCTGCTCGAAAAGACCGTTTAGCTGCCATTTCGACCCTCATTCCATTCTTACCAGAAGACTCGCTGCATTTCATCCCTTCGATTTTGTCAGAAGTTGTCATCTCGTGTAAGGAAGTCAACGAGAAAGCCCGAACCACAGCATTCGATCTCCTTATTCTTATGGGAGAAAAGATTGTCGCAGCTTCAGGCGCAACAATTGATACTAGCAAGGTACCAAACATGCCAGCTGATGCACCCAAAGTAACGGCAAATCTCGTAGAGTACTTCACGATGGTCAGTGCTGGTTTGGCAGGAGGGGCGTCGCATATGGTTTCCGCTTCCATCACAGCTTTGACACGTATTCTCTATCATTTCCGCGCAATAATTGATCCAGCAACTCTCGCTGAATTGGTTGAAACAATGGATATCTTTCTTACTCACAAGAACCGAGAGATTGTCCGTAGTGTTTTGGGTTTCGTCAAGGTTTGCGTTATCAGTTTGTCGCAAGAGCTGATGCTTCCTCGATTACAAACTCTCATTCCTAACTTAATGATTTGGAGTCACGAGCATAAAGCTCACTTCAAGGCCAAAGTCAAGCATATCCTGGAACGCATGATCAGAAGATTTGGAGCTGATATCGTTAACAAGTATTGTCCGGAAGAAGATCGAAAACTGATTGCCAACATCCGCAAAACTAGGGAGCGTAACAAGCGACATAAGGAAGCGGCAAAAGCAGAAGGTGCTGAAGGAAGTGATGAAGAGGGTGGAGCGGCGAATGGCAAACGAAAGGGCCACTTTGAAAGCGAGTACGACGAGGCTGTTTATGGTAGTGACGATGAGTCGGATGGTTCGGACGTTTCTGATAATGAAGTCCTCGGTAAGAAAAAGACGAGAGCTGCTAAGAAGACGGGCAACACCTATATCCACGAGGACGAGGACGAGCCTCTGGACCTTCTGGATCGCAAAGCATTGGCGAATATCTCCTCGACTAAACCTCTTAAGCAACGTACACCAGCGAGAACGAAGGCTAAGGTCGACTTGGATGGAAAGCTTCTGTTTGGGGGTGATAGCGATGACGATGCTATGGTTCTTGATACGCCCGCGGGAGGAGACGAGGATGAAGGTGGTGTTGGAGCTTATGTGAAGGCTATCAAGGGCCGCGACGCCGTGCAGAGAGGTAGAGGTGGGAGACTGAAGTTCTCGAATAAGAGGGATAAGGATGAGGACGATGAGATGGATGTTGATGAAGATGATGTCAAAGCTATCAAAAAGAAAACTGGCGGTGACTCGAGAGGGAACTTCAGAGGTGACTCTAGAGGTGGACGGGGTCGTGGCGGACCTAGAGGTGGTAGCGGGAGGGGTGGAATCGCAAATGGAAGAAGGGGATTAGGGGAAGATAAGAGACATGGAGCTTCCGGGGGTAGAGGAGGCGGTAGAGTTATGAAGTCCCCTCGTGGGAGAGGTCGTAGGTAAAGGGTGAAATAAAGATGGTGGTAGATTGATGATACCTGTTTCATGTACATGGATGGATGCTGTCCAAACAGATTTTCTATGAGAGATGCTGATGGAGTTATTTGGCGTATATCTTTGGGGGTCAAAAATTATCCATTTTTCACATTGTTTCTCTTTGTTTTATTGATGGTCTGATTCCAAATGCATGCTTCCTGAGTGTTGTTATGCGTGAGTGAGTGACCTGGCTATTTATTGCCCTACTTGTACTCGCTACAGTATCCCCTGATAAGACTGAAGCATACAATCAGGAGTAGACTCGCCAACTCAAGTCATACATGCATCGAACCCTGTTACTCAGGACGCAGACGGAATACTGGTCCTACGATTATGCAGTCCTCTGTCAGAGTCTTAGGTCTGTTTGGTTTGGAAACTAGGTGTAGACTAGTTATAACTTATATTACTCCCTAATACACCCAGATAAAACGAAAGTACGCCAGAAAGTAGCTGTGCGAACTTAAGGCAGGCAGGTACGAGTATATCCTAGACTTTTGGTATGTTGGGTTTGTAAAGGAGGTGGAAGTTTACGGAGACTAGTTATATAAGTACTGTAACTAACTCTATAAGTGATGCTATAGTGGGAAATATACCAGAGCAATTAAATTATATTGAATAGTTAGTACTGTCAGTTCACTTCTAGCCGACACTTGAGTAATAGTTTATAATAATCTTTACCTAAATTCTTTGTTTGCTTTGTGGTTAATAACGATGATTATGAGGATGATTAAGAGATATCTGAACATTCACCAGAAAAGTTTATTCAGAGACTCAACCTCGCTATTCACACATACGCAGTAATACAATCACGATGGAACTAGAACTATGTGTATAAGAAATCCCATCCTCCATCAGCAACAACCACCCAAAGCACCAAACACGCAACACAAAAGTTTTTAAGCACCAGCAACCAACTAAAGAAACTAAAGCAATACCAGCATACCTACATCGCCTTCCTACCATCCTCACAGCTCAAATACAAACACAAACACAAACCTAAGAACCAGATCACTATATCTTATTCTATCAACCCACTATCTCCACCAACTCCTCAACTCCACCTTCATCAACTCCACCAACCCCACCAACAAAATGTGCACATACCACCAGATCATCTGCCGCACATGCTATAAGCGCGTCAGACTGCACGACTGGGTCGAGTGCGAAACGAAGAAGAGGTCGAATTGTGAGAATAAAACAAGGGGGGAGGATACGAAGCCCGGCCCGCAATGTGAGGGATGCAAGGAGGAGACGCGGAGGAGACTTGGGAGGTGGTAGGTTTTTTTTTATCAGGGTGAAATGGGGGGGAGGGAAAGGGAGTGAATGGGAGGGAATGGGAGGGGATGGGATGGGATAGATGGGGTGGGGAAATTGTATTTGAGATTTGAAGGGGGTGAGTTTGGTGAGGGTGTGAGTTAGGGTATGAGATATTGTGTGGAGAGAGGATCTTTTTGGTTTATAGCTTATGGATAGTGTCTTTGGGTCAGGTGAATGTGGTGGTAAGGTTTACTGTATCGTCTTTCTTTCTTTCTTCCTTCTTTCAGAGCTGGTCTCTATATTCATACGTTTTAGACAGAGTCACAGAGGCGATGAATGATTTATCCATTACTTTCATATTCTCAAAGTCATCATTATCTTCTACACCTGTATATCCCCTTTTATTTATTGTGATAGTTAACTTCTACTAGTACCTATATAACACATCTTAAGACATAGTTTTTCTCTATGGACGTCTGGGAAAATATGTAGGAGATAACCCCTATTATCTGGTTGTTTGTGAATCCCCGTCAATCAAAGTTGGATTATTAGCAACGGCCCAGGGGTGGTAAGCCTTGGTTGGTAAGACGACAGGATGTCTATAAACTTATCAGGTCTAAGATTAAACTAAACTTTGGAACCCAAACTCTGATTTATCAGATCCCTTATTAAATTCTTTTTTGGACTTTTTTTTTTGGTTTGTTGGCCCTTTTGGGCTTGCTAATTAAGCGAGACGGTCCACCCCCTTTCTGGGTACAGACTACTCCGTATGTATCCCGAGGGTACTAGATACGAGAGAAATTCCAAGACAGTAAATTCCAAATTCATATCTATCCAATTCACAACAACTCTCCCACCTCCCCTAGCCTCCACCACCAACAAACCCAACAAAACACATCCTACAAAAAGCACCCCTCTCCCCGGCCCCCCTTTCCACCCGCCCTATCAAAATCCCAAACCCAAACGCCAACCACCACCTCTAGAATCTCCCACAACAACCACATCGACATCTCTCCAACGTATTATCCTACACCATATCATAGAAGGCAACATTCCAAGCGGGATAACCGTCTATCCCATTACCCCCCTTCTTCTAAGTCCATGCCCCGCCCACCTACCCACCGGAACCTATTCGAAGCTGGAAAATAAAGTGGAAAATAAAGCGGTTTAACCAGGACGAGTACGAGCACGCGAATGACGGCCAGGGAGCGGGGATTAAGCAATAAGGTAAGCTAAAAACACAATGCTTCTATGAACATATATCCACCTCTCACGTATTACAATAACTCGCCCCCTATTCTTAGCAATATCCGAAACATCTCCGCGAAATTTAGTGAACCCATTACTCTCAAAGCTCCATGTAAAAGTGCCATAAGTGTGCGCTAGACCCTCAAAGTTCCCCCCGCCCCTCCCAAATTGTTCCAACACTGGTATGTCTTTGTAGTAGCTGAGATGTATTCCGTGAAGTACGTCTACATAGAGAGCTGATGGTATATGCTATGGTGATGTGTATGTAAAATCTTGCTCTATGCGTAAAGAGTTTTCGGCGGGTTCATCGTCGTCCATGGCCATTATCCTTCGACTTGCACAACAACAGCTTTGAGGCTCACATTGATCTCCACAATAGACTTGGAATACTCGACTATCATTGGAAAGACCCTACAAAAATATTAGAACTAACCCTTGAAGCGAAAAAGGTGGATACGAATACTTTACCATATTACTCGGGCACCAGCGGGGATATGGACCAACTTCCTTCGCTGAAACTCTAAAAACGTAACACGTCTCAGAGCATGTCCATTCATACCATAGAACCAAATACTAGAGGTTGTCGCAAAGTATGAAAAGTTCAGTCGAGATTCAAACCAGCTAGCTTCTCCTCAAGCAAGCGTTTCAAAGCACCCCCATCATTACAAAAGTGCGCAATATTCAAGGCTTTCGCTGCCCACTCTCTGCACTCATCGTCTTGTTCGTTGCAATACAAGTCGACAGCATGATTGAAAGCTCGACTCGCAATCCAATCAAGTTCTTCGGTAGGATAGGGTTGCTCAGTCTACTCTCATGTCAGCAACGAGGCCCTAAGATTTTGATGGAGATAGCTAGCTACCTCGCTCGCCTCCTGTGCCTGATCAGCAACTTGGCCAAGGAGCTGCTCTGCGATCTCTACATTGTCCGATTGTGCGATTTGGAAGAGGCAGCGCATGTATTTTGCCAGTGACGTGATATTCATATTCTCCAGACCCCAGGCTTCATTGACAATTTTCTTGAGATTAAAAACCAGAACTGCACAATGTTAGATGCGTTTCTAGTACACGAATTTTAAGCTCACCATCTGTTGGGATTTCAATGCGGGAACCATCTTGAATGCACAAGAGGCAATCTGCCATCAACTGATACGTACGAGCACTCTTACAAATACTTGCATTCAAGATGGTCTCACTCAACGTGTCCCAAGCTTTCAGATGACAAGCTGCTTCGAAGTCAAAGGCCAACAGAATCGAGAGTTTTTGTAACAAGTCTTCAATCTTAACATCCTCCATTGTCTCGGACTTATTTCCGTATAACTCGTCAAAACTTTTCACATGCTTTCTGAGATCAAGGTAATTCTGGAGCTGCGATTCGATGTTATCTTCGCCTCTGGCCAGTGTTACAAGTGCAGCTGCAGCGGAAAATTCACAAAACATCTTGCGTAGTGCGAGATCTTCAAAGTTCTCGCCGATATCCAGAGGGTATTGATCAATGAACGCTATACAACATTTCAACATTCGCAGAGAGTTGAATGGCGTCCAAACAGATATGTTCTTGATAGCGATATTATAGGAGTTCTTTGAAAACCAATCGAGCTCGTGGATGGTCCATATCGGTTCAGACCCCATCTTGGGTCTGTTTGGTTTCTGTACCGCAGTGACAGCTGCTCCATAATTAGTTGTACCCAAACATATTCTCGAGAAAACATACCACCTTCGAAGAGCTTGCAGAGCTTATTTATAAGCTCTTCCACCTCGGCGTTATTAGATCCATTCTGCAGTGAAGTTTCAAGCAGTTTGGATGTTATGCCAATTGTGACCCGGATAAGTGAAGGTAGATGAACTGCCGTAGGAAGATCATAGTCGTGTTTTTCAAGCACAAGCTGCAAAGCCGCCAATGTCTGTACCTTGTTATTTCCCTGCATAGAATATAGACAACATGCATATAGAAGTGTCGGGTCGGTCGAAGATGCCGAGTATATGACTTGGAGACTTTCCGCCGCGACTTTAGATAAATTAGACTGAATAGCAACTTTGTACATTAGAAATCTCGTCATTGGTTCATTTTTCGCTATTTCGGGCATGGAGGTAAATATTTCCATCGCACTATTTGTATCCTGTCGTTCAAAAGCACACAGCAGGAGTTTTCTGCTGACTTGATTAGCATCAAGATCGCTGAGGAGTCGAGGATACCAACCTTGACACTCTAGCCATGTTAAGATCCCCCGCCTTCTCGAACACGCGATGTAAGGCCAGACGACACCACTTTTCCGCCAAATCATATTTGCCTTGAGCATGACTAGATTCGATAGGCTTCCAGAGTAACTGAATAAATTAGCATCCGCAATTCAGACTTCGATGTTAGGAAACATACAGTATGTGCTGCCAAAGTAGCTGCTGGGGTAACAGGATTCTTGAAATTTTCTATTATGGAATCGAGAAACCCTTCAAGTCCAGACAACGATTCCAGAGTTGGATGCTGTGCCACCGTTATCCACAAACGCGTGATAAGTACTTTCTCCACTAATTCCTCACGGCCCTCATTCAATATACGCAGGCGGAACAATTCGTCGACTGACCCGCAAGCTAGATCCGGACTTTTCACAATCAACTTTCGAATATGAAACATCACAAGCTTAAAGTTCTGTTCATTCAATACAGCAGTTCGAACGATTCTGCCAAGAACTTCGCTGTAAGCAACATGATCAAAAGCTGTCGTGCTTGCTGCAAGGACCTCGAGTCTGAGCAACAACACAATTAGTCTATCCCCAAGCTCATGAGAGAGGATCTGGACAAGATTCACGGCTTTCTCCAATGCAGGTTCTTGTTGAATTTTCAGCAGGCCTTTCACGCATGACTGGATGATGGATATTCGTAGCTCACTAGCATCCATGCTCAGTTTGTCCAGTTCTTGGTCGGCCAGCACTTCCAGGGCTCGTTCCAGCCATTTCGTAGCGAGGCCAAATTCTTTGCTGGCCAGAAGACTTTTTCCCAACTCAAAGAGAACATCGGCCAGGCTCTCAGCTGTGCTGGGATCAAATACACGCTTGAATTCTCGGGCATTAGTGTACATGTGTTCCACGATATCGAACTTCTTTTCATGCCACGCCTTTGATGCATGTCAGAAGTGTTGGCACGACACAAAGTAGAGACTCACCAATGTTGTCCGAAGAACGAAATACTCCGAGCATAGTCGCTGGCGGTCATCTTCATGTTCTGCAGTAAGCTCCGGCCGACTTGCTTTTAAAAGAGCTTCGTAATTGGCAAGCTTCTCTATAACCTTGACTGCAAAGTTAATTTCTTTTCGTACTAGGCAGAGTCAGCAGTTATAGCAATGAGGATTTAATTCGCTCTACCAAAGCAGTTTTTGGTTGCCTTTACTCCAATCTTCATCAGTCTTAGGAGATTCGCGGGAGTTGCCTTTCCATGCTCATGTGCGCTAGCCACAAGCAAGAAAGCGTAGACGCGTGTTATGTCCAGTATGACAGGGTAATCCTGTGGCGTCTCGGAGCCATTCTCGCGGCGGAGTTTTGTGCAGAGATTCCACAGGGCGGTACCCGCGCTGTCTATTTCCTCGCGGTGGGATGCTGCAGTTATGCCCAAAGCAGTAGGGAAGGTGAATATTTCTTTCTCGATGTCGTGCAGAAGAGTGCCGGGGGACTTGGAAGACACTGCTGCTGGAAGTTGGTGCTGTATATCGAGAACAAAGGCTTGGTCCAACAATAAGTAGATGCTCCGCAATTATGCGTGGGAACGGGTACTTGCAGATAATTGATTTGACACGCTTCTCCTTCCCTGGTCGGTCTGGCGGCGCCATCGTGTATCATGTATCATGTGCGTCCTGAGTCTCGACTGGGAGTAGCAGTGCCCGATGGTGGATGCACAAGATGCGCCTCAAAGCCTGTACCTGTCCCAGTCCCAGTCCTGGTACCAGTGCCAGTGCCAGTTCCAGTTCTAGTTCCAGTGCCAGTTCCACTTCTAGTACAGCAGTACAAGAAAGCTTCTAGCTTGGACCACAACCGGGAGAAGCGTTGCGCGTGGAGATGAAAAAAAGGAAATGGGTCAGGAGTACGAAAAGACGTTTCAGTTTGTATAACAGGATACGGAGAGGCGTAGAAGTAGAGGTAGAGTAGAGCTGAAGACCTTCAGCCTTGGAGCGGCCTCCACCACGAGCCCAGCAGATACGGATATTGTATAGAAAACCGCGTCGAGGAACTCTTCGCGTGGTAGGTGTAGAGAAAGGGCAGCTGCTCCTTGATGGCACAAGTATAGAGACGAGACTAGAGTATAGAGAATGAATGAGAGATGAGAGATGAGAGATGAGAGTTCGCCTTTCAAGGACGCTGACAAGTAGGAAATGGAAGAATATCGGGATGACCTTTCGGGTGATGGTGATGGTTCGCGCGTTGCAGGTGATCTTTCTACTCAAACGGAGGCAGGAGCTCCCAGAGGGTTGACAGTAGCTGGAGCGGGAGTTACCACTTTGCCAATGCCAAGACTTCCCTCTTTCCTCGTTCCTCTTTGCCATGCTATGCTCTCTCATCCATATCAGGTTGCCTCCAGCAGCGAACCTCCCATCCTTGAATGCCGCCACAAATCTATTATTTACTTCTTATCCCTATTATCTACTTGGAAAATTGCTAGCAAGCTCAATGCTTCATGTTTCATGCTTAATGTTTGACTGGATCCTGAGGCAGAAAATTGCCAATGATCAGAGAGGGTCTAATGAGACGGTTAGCACATTCCAAATTGGTAGGAAAGATGAGAACTTGCATTTTATGATCATCTCGCTTGACCGTGAATGAAAAACAACATTTAATCGTTGGATCCTTAGATTTATCATCCGGATTCTTGAGAGAACAAAACGTCAAAAGAGCATCGTGCTGTGTTTGAAATGCAATAGCTCCAAATTTCTCCCAGTAATGTACAAGTGATTCTTCTGTGAGAATCTCGTGCAATGCAATTTTGCCCTACGTCATCAGTGGTAAGCATGCATTCTCCGCTTAAGCATAAGGGGGGTTCTTACGTCTCTCAGCTTTTCTATGGGCACATGAATGAGCTCCGCCATCTCCTTGTTTCCCCGGAATATCTCGCCTGTTCTTCGCCAACAACACGCCGGAATAGCCATGCTTGCAAAAACTCGATCATATTCCATCAGACTTCGTTCAAACCACATTTCCACATAAATGAGTTCAATATCCGTCAGTGTCTGCACCTTCTCCCGAAACTTGGGTCGGAACTGCTCCAATTGCCTCTGAATCTTCTGCTTCGAAGCAGCGTGCATATGTCCATCCATATATCGCAACAGCCTGCTATAACCATTCACATAATTGAAAGGTTTCAACATACCAGCATCATACTTTGCCCGCAGAACACGCTGCATCCTTTCTTCTGGTGCATCATTGCCGCTTGGGTCTGCCGCCTGAAGATAGTATTCTCGTGATTTGTCCGGCACGCTCGCTGGTCGCGCCATCAAACCTGACTGTGAAGGGGGTCCTAGACCTGAAGGATGCTGCTGTGCATTGCCTGTGTTATTCAGTCCTCCTGGCAACATGGCACCCGTTTGGTCGCTGCTGAAGAAACTTGTTGTATCTTCAGGAAGTAATGCTCCGTCCTCGAGTAGGCTATTGTTCAAAAAGTCGCTCAACAGATTATACTCGGTCGTGACCTCGGGGGCATTGAACATATAAGAGGGGTGGTAGTTATGCATATCTTGGAATGGGTTCTGTGTTCCAAGCCAGTCGTTTTGATATCCGATGACTATGTGCTCCCATTAATCTTTGCCCACTTTGTCCAGGCTGGCATTTGGTAACTTACACTGATTGCCACTATTGCTGAGAGCATTTGCTTGGATCCCCGAGACAGGCGTCGGTTGAACGAGCTGTAAAGGCGTAGCTTGGGAGAGTGCAGTGGTCCCAATTGCGAGGGAGGTTTCCAACGGCGGTAGTTGTTCTTGCGGCCTTTCGACGGAATTGCTCATACCACCGTCAGTTTTAAGTTGATCCGCCGCCGCGTCATCGTCTTCGAGGGTCGAGTGATTATGTTGCTTTTTGGATTTCTTCGTGGCCGATTCCGGTTCGCGGGGTTCGTCATGGCAAAGATGCCCAATATTTCGCTTTATACAACGCGCACATGGGCGTTCCTGTGCGACAGAACGAAGTTAGTCATAGAACACTGGGTATCACGAGTGGCTGCATTTATTGGAAAAGAGGTCGTACCAAGTCGCATGTCATATGCTGGCCAGGTCCCAGATCAAATTAGCTTCTGCCAAACAATTCTGCGCAAGGTGCAGCAACCAATGCTCCCTCTGGTATTTCAACCCAATGCAAAACTTACAGATCGGCGACAATAGACACAAGCTGCAGGAACATGACCCAAGATCAGCGAATGTTTCAGACAGAGCAGCAGGGGACCAGCCCAGGGGAAAATTGAAATAGAAGGTTGTGTACCGTGGTTCACCTTTCTCCTCCGTTTGGTACTCGCACCTTTGGGCGTCGCAGAGGCAGAGGCCGAGACAGAGGCAGACGTTGCGGGCGAGCCTGAGCCTGAGCCGTCTGGCTTCGTCTGTGTCGGCGTCTTCGTCTCCTGCTGCCCATTGCTACCTGCGCCATTCTGTTCCATGTCATCCGAGTTGCCTGCTATATTTCGTCCATCGGGTAGCGACCGTTGCGCTGGCTGTCGACCTTTGGCCGTGGTGGTCCTTCCGCCGCTCGAGTCCTCCTGCGCTGACGTATTTTGCGCAATTCACCCAACCGCACGAGAGTACTCGCTATTGATTTGTTCCGCTCGGAACGACGTTGAGGTGGAACCCGAGACTGTAGATCCGCTTGTGTGCCGATTCGATGGCTTCGTTCTCTGTGTGCTTTGCCCGCTGCGCTGCTCGTTGTTCCTGTCGGTTGGTATCGACTCGGTGGGTTGGTTGGTTGACTTTCACGTCGAGTGGACGCTTTTCCCGGGTGCGGGGAGACGGAACAAGCCAATGACCGAGAAAATTATTTACAGTACTCAGGACTCGGTAGAGCGAGCAGGTACATATGCAATCATCTCAATGAGGGAATCTATCATGTGACAGTTTGGGGGTTGCAGGTGGAGGTGGAAGTATAGGTAGGTAGAGGTATCTTGAAGAAAGCTACAGTACTGTCCGAAATCTACGAAAGCCAAGCTACCCAGGACAGCTGCTTGACAAGCAAAAAAAGCCCCGTCATGAATTTTCCATATGCACACGACCCATTACCCGCAGCAGCCGCCTCCACCTCGTTGCGCGGCCAAGAAACTAACATGCTACCAGAACCCCCACCTCATCCAGATCCCAGAAGTACATCTTTATACCTAGTCTCTTCTAGGTGATCGAATAGCGTGACTTGTACTGCGGCTTTCGCCTTCGAGATGGCGTCAGGTATACCCTCAAGTTGTTTGATATTACTTTGCAGACTGTCGACGTGACCTTCAACCTCCCGAATAACTGCCTGTAACTTTTCATCCTGTGAGACCTGGAATAGGTTAGTAGGACCAAGGAAGACCGAGACAATATAACGTACGTCTAAGCTGGGCAGCACCCGACTATTGATGACAGACAAGCCCAATTCATCACTGCCCTGCGCGACTTCTGAGTGGAGTAAGGGATGTGACTTTCGTGCAGCTTCCTTCCGTCTGGAAGCCTCTGTCTTTGCATTGGTCTCAAGCTCCAGCAATGCGGCTTTTTCTGCTGCCAACAATTCTTGTTCCTTGGCCAAGTTTTCCTCCAAGAGCTTGTTGGCATCAATCTCGGCAGTCAATTGGCCCTCCAGGATTCGATTACGATCGATGATTTTCTCAAAGTTGAATTCATCCTCAGGCTGGGGGTGTGTTCCTACCGGGAATGGAAGTCCCCTGGAAATCTTACGAACGAGTTTTCGTGATATCCATTGCAAAGCAGTATTGGCTTGTGCTCTCTTGGTTTCGTCCGTTTGACGTGCGACTACAGGCCGTTGTGCATCGACAAGTAATTGGGAAATAAGTTCGACACATTCTGGTGGTAGCGGTTGCCATTTTGCGTCAATTGTATGACGATGTACTTTGCGAATCACCGGTACCAGACGTTGGTATGGTACCAATTCATCCTCGTCCTCATCCTCGTCCACTTCTTCGTCGTGAACCTCTTCTTGGGCAACCTCACTGACGCGAGGACGCTTCGTTTTCTGAACGTTTTGTTCGGCTTCTGCTGATGCAATTAGTATATCTCCATAATGACATAGAGATTATAAGCTACAGGTGGAAACTTTGGAATAACTCACTCTCCTCAGATTTGCGCCTGCGCTTGGACTGTTCTATTTGCGAAGCCTTTTCTGACGGTCGCTTACCCGCTTTAGAAGGCCTCTCCGAAGTTGTTCGCGACTGCGAGTTCAGTGACTTTTTACCTTTCTTTGCAACTGATGAAGCACTTGACTCTGCTTGCGATGCTTGTGGTTTTGATGCCTGTCTTCCTCTCTTAGCCGCAGATGGTCCATTTTTGTCGTTGCTTGTATCGACGGGCCTGACAGCACGAGTTGCCCCTTTTGCCGGACGTCCTCTGCCAAATGCTGAAGAAGCTGTCTGAACCTCCACAATTTCTTCGTCGCCGGTCGAGTTATTCTGCGGTAAACGCCCTCCTCTCAGACTATATTTGCTAGCGACTGCTGCAGATCCCAAGATATCTTCACTCCCCGATGAAGTATTAGCTTCAGAAGCCTCAATATTTTTGCCAGCTCGAAGAGGTGTATCCATAATGGCAGCAGAGCTAGCCGCCCACCACTCGGAGGGTTTCCTTCTTTCCCTTTTCACCCCGCTTGAATTTGTCCCCTCGTCCCCAGAATTTGGTACGGCAGATATAGCAGGTAACGAGAACCTCGTCTTCTTTTTCGGTTTCGCTGCTTGGGTTGACACAATCTGTGCTGGGTTTTTTGGACTCGGTTCGAAAGCAACGGGATTCGCAGCCCCCCACTCACTCGGCCTTGTTCTCTGCCTCTTCAGCGCGCTTGAACTCGGCTCCGGCTCTGCTGCTGGTTCCAGGACGATTGGTAATGACAATCTGGCTTTCTTCTTGATTGGTGTCTTCTTTAATATTGTGTCTGTCTTCGTTTGTGAAAAAACTGTATGACCATCAACTGGTAGCGATGATCTCTTCTTTTTGACAGACCTCTCCTGCGAACCTACTGCACCAACAAACTTTTCTTCCCCAGCAGAGGAACCCGCATTCGCAGCCCACCACTCACTAGGCCTAGACCTTTTCCTCTTCAATGATGCGGGCACCTCCTTTGGAGCAATAGCTATCGGCTCTTCGACATGAGGACTAGGCAAAGTGCTCGGAGCAACAGGCAAAGATTTCCTTCTCGCCGGAGCCCTCTTAGTCTTCTTATTTGGGGTGGTTTTTGGTGCAGTCGTTCGTGCTGGCGTGGGTTGTGGGGATTCGACGACAGCGGGGTTCGCAGCCCACCAATCTGAGGGCCGAGAACGCTGTCTTTTCAGTATTTGGGAAGAAGGAGCCTATATGCATGTTAGTGGAGCTCTCAATTGGGACGAATCGGTCGCTCTTGCCATTTTTTACGTTGTGTTGAGTTGCTGTTCTGGTCGTGACTTCCTGTTGGTGAGAGCGCGACTTGAGGATGACGCGCCTTACTTTGAAATATCTTGGCATTGAAACATAAACTTGGGCTTGAACTCGGATACGGCCGCCGAGACCGCACAGCCACGCTCTTGCCACGCCGACAGCCACACCGAAAATCGTACTGAGAGCCGTGCGCACGCGTGCGTCTCCTTCTACCTATCGTAAAGACATATAAATGAGACAGCTTTGTAGGTGTAATTAACTACTGTCCTCAAAGGACGTATATTTTAAGACTACTTCACTTACGATATTAGGTATAGTCTAGTATACGATATAGACGGGTTTTAGTATTCTTATACTTTACCTATATTACCTACCTATTATTATAAGTATCTAACTGTCACGAATCACGTGTTCACGTGATGCTTGTCATAATAAGAGGCGCAACCCTCGACAGGCACATCCAGGTTTCTTATAGCAAATAGGGATCGCTTAGAGTAGGTTAAGCGATCCAAGGATTTCCATTGGTCACTGTCACGTGACCGGACTTGATCATGTTGGATCAAGTGAGCACCACTGAGCAGGATCATATGGATCAGGGTGATTAGTATGATCAAGAGAAATGAAGGTTCTATATAAGACTGGCACGTCTGCCATTAGATAGGAGCTTCGTGCTCAACTTAGTTATTAATCTTATTATATTTGTTTGACATCTTTGATACAAGTAACGAGTTCACTTCCAAGTGAACAACCCGATAGTCTTCTTCTTATCATAGTATACTAACCAGCGAACACCTAGCCAAGTTTAGTTAGCTAGTTTGAGTATTCGTTACACTTTGAGCACCTGCTTTAAGTCGAAACTATCACGATGGCTCCCACCACCCCAGCAGCAGGATCGGCCACCAGCCCCCAGGCTAGCCGAGTCAACCTCCCCGAAACCAGCGGAGGGACTGCTACGACAAACATCAACACTCCTCGATCAAGAGACGTCGACGACGACGACGACGACGACAGCATGCTAGATGCACCTGACCCGTACAAGGTCGAGGCACTTGAAAACATCAAAGTCAAGATGCCTGACACGTATAACGGGAAGCGAACAGAACTTGACTTGTTCCTTCTTTAGATAGACATCTACTTTAACTTCAACAAAGAAAAGTTCGAGGACGACCACAGCTTCCGCTTAATCTTCGCTGTCTCCTACCTTAGGGGACCAGCGCTAGAATAGGCCTAGCCTTACCTCGAGGATTACTTCGACAACAATAGAGGAAACATGACTGTAACCAAGGCCATGTTCAGGTCTTGGGGAGGATTCAAACAGGCGATTCGACGAGTCTTCGGAGACTTCGACGCTGTCCGTACTACGGTACGCAACCTTCTAGGTTTGCGACAAACCGGATCAGCTATCGACTACGCTAACGAGTTCCAGCGATATAGGAACAAATCAGGGTGGGACGCCCCTACACTTATAGAATTATTCTAAAGGGGACTTAAGACGTATCTCCGTGAGGAGATGGCAAGACAAAATATAACCTTCTTAAATATTACGACTATGATTAAGACTATTATCTAGTTAGACAACCGTCTCTGGGAATTCAGGAAGTTATCCCCAAAGCAGGAGAACCAGTCCAAGGGACACAAGCGCTGGAATCGTTCCTATCACGGAAAGGGCCGTGAAGTGAACGCTGCCGAAAAGAAACCCTTCCCGCGGGAAGGAGGTCTTTCCTAGGAAGAACGTAACCGAAGACACGAGCAGAACTTATATTACTCTTGTGGCAAATCCGGCCATCGAGCAAACAAGTGCCGCGCAAAGGATGCGAAGAAACCCTGGAAAGGAACGAAGCAAATCAATGCTACAGCTAGGAAAGAAATAGCTGTACTTGAAAAAAGAATGTTAACTAGTAATGAACTCGAGGAAA
Organism: Hymenoscyphus occultus; assembly: GCA_900536445.1. Taxonomy (NCBI): domain Eukaryota; kingdom Fungi; phylum Ascomycota; class Leotiomycetes; order Helotiales; family Helotiaceae; genus Hymenoscyphus; species Hymenoscyphus occultus. The sequence goes on from UNPT01000085.1 coordinate 70,295, forward strand.
TGGGGATCTATACCTAGCTCGAGAACGACTTAGAACTTAACAAGTACTACGCTACGAGATCCGACGACGAGTACTCTTTGCCTCTCTAGTCAAAGGAGAATGAGCGGCATGAGTCCGACGAGTTAGGATCATCAGAGTCATTAGACAGCACCTTAGGGGACGAATATGATCCGTTAAAACAGAACCCCGAGGTCGGAGAAAATTGGACATTTATTGGAACCTCTATGTTAGGCAACAGATGGGTCTACATAGACGGGCTAAAGTCAGACTTCTGGAGCCCGCATGCTACTTATAGTAGCAAGCCAGTTACCCTGACCGCCTATAAGGTGACCGATTGTAACGACTATTAGATAACTTTCGAAAATATCCTGTTAGGACAAGTGGTTGTTGAAGCCACTGAGCGTTACAACGGAAATGACTCAGATAACGAACCTTAAGAGGAGGTATATCTAGAACCACTGCCACAGGTCGGAGACACCTGGAGGGTATACGACATAACTCTATAGACTAGCGAATGGAGATGGGTAAGCGAACCAGAGTTCGTTGGCCAACCTAAGCCAAACTTCGTGGGAGACCTCCCGAAGGCATAGTTAGACCTATACGCGGATAGAACATATATAGTAGAACGGGTAGACAAGACAGGAGTCTTATTCTTACTAACGAGAGGCCGAGACAGACATCCATTCCTGGTTCGCTACGCTAGCTAGGACAAGGAGATCTACGCCACTTCTAGAGACCAACAGTTAGTAGTAACTACGGTTATACGAGGGAAGGAACTCCGAGTAATAATAGACTCGGGAGCTATAGGAAACTTCCTTTCCCCGAACTCAGCTAGGAAGCTAAACGTCCCTGTTAGGAAAACGGTACCCTACTAGTTGACGGTAGTGGACGGGACGGAAATAGGATACTAGAACGGAATAATTAACCAGAGTACTGTTCTAACGAAAACTACTATCGACGGACACTGTTTAGACACACAGTTCGATATTGTTGAAATAGGAAGTAAGGAAGCGATTCTTGGTATGCCTTGGATTAGAGAACATAATCTAGATATCGATTAGAAGGCAAGAAAGATTACCTTTAGTCGTTGTAGTTGCGAGGGTTCGTATGAATAACTACAAGGCCGGAACAAAGTTTGCGCCACTTCTTCCAAAGAGCCCGGACACCTAGGAAAGGGTCCTCCACAGGTCGGCAAAGGAGCCGATTCAGAGTTACCTGTGTAGTATAGAGAATTTAAGGATCTGTTCGAGAACCCGGAGGACATACGTGCCCTTCCCGAACATTGCCCATGGGATCACGAGATCAAATTGAAGGAGGGTCATAACCTTAGGAAGCAGAAGCTTCGACCTCACAATTAGAAAAACCTTTAACTACTCGAGGAGTACGTTAAGGAAGGAATTAAGAAAGGATATATTCGAAAGTCGGATTCACTAATCGCTTCGAACATATTAATCGCTAAAAAGAAAGACGATCCGAAAGGAAGAGCTTGTGTTAACTACCGAGAAGTCAACAACGCTATAGTTAAGGACGCTTATCCGTTACCAACCGGCTAGTACTTGCGGGACAAGTTGGGCCGCGCTAAGATATTTACTAAGCTCGACCAACGAAATGCTTTTGGCCTGATTAGGATTAAGCCAGGAGATGAATAGAAGACAGCATTCGTCTTGCCATCAGGACTCTACGAGTACAATGTGATGCTATTCGGACTTACGAACGCACTAGCTACTTGTCAGAGATAAAACAACAGTATCCTAGAAGACCTCCTAGGAGTAACTGTTATTTGTTACCTAGACGACATTCTAGTGTATTTAGAACGGAAGGAAGAACATAAGGGACACGTTAGAGAAGTTTTACGGAGACTCGCTGCCGTGGATTCCCGACTCAAGTTATTAAAGTGCGAGTTCGGAGTGACTTGTACTATCTTCCTTGGATATGTGGTTAGTCCCGGTTAAATAGAAGTTGACCTGGAGAAAATTAAGGCAATCGTAGAATAGAAGTCACCAGAGAACGTTAAGGACGTCCAATTATTCCAGGGATTCGCTAACTTTTGTCGACAGTTTATCGGAAACTACGCTAGATTGTCTAAACCCCTGATAGACTTGACCAGAAAAGATAAGCCATTCTTCTAGAACGAGGTGACGGAACGAGCTTTCCAGGAAATCAAACAACGGTTCGCTAAGGAACTAATCCTTAGAAACAACGACGTCGACAAACCAAGCACTGTTGAGACAGATGCTTCGGACACTGCCGTTGGAGCTGTACACTTATAGCCTAACGAGAATAGGAAGCTAATGCCTGTTACATACTTCTCGAAAACACTGGACTCGGCTTAGTAGAACTATAGTATCTTTGAGAAAGAGCTCCTTGCTATAGTCCTGGCCTTAGAGCATTGGAAGATATACCTCCAGGGTACGAAGCACTAGGTAACGGTCCTGACTAACCATGAGAATCTGAAAACATTTACGACGACCAAGGAGCTTAGTAACAGAAGGCTCGCTAGGTGGTCGTAAATCCTCGTAGGATACGACATTGTGATTTGTTATGTTAGTGGAACTTTAAACGCGCGAGCGGATACGCTTAGTCGGAAGCCCGGCTACGAAGGAGATAAAGAGTATAAGAAAATGGCAATCTTGAAGACTCTTGAGAACGGAGACCTTGCTCCTACGATTCACGAGATCGCTGCTACAGGGAAAGGGCCCTGGGACGACAAAATCAGGGCAGCTCAACTAGAAAACGGAATCGAGGAAACAAAGAACGGCAAGATCTGGGTCCCTGACTTATACGCGAAGGACTTCATCGCGGAATACTATGCGGCACCGGCCCATGGTTACCAGGGAGTTCGCCGAACTCTCCAACGAATTAAGCGGAGCTACTACATCGATAGGGTAGCTGCCGTAGTCAAGGAAGTGATAGCGGAGTGTAATACCTATATTAGGAACAAGGCTTCCCGCCATACACCTTACGGACGGATGGGCACTACTCTAATACTACTAACCCCTTGGAAATCGATCTCTTGGGATTTCATCGTAAAGTTACCGAAATCCAAGGATCTAATGACAGGCGTCGAATACGACTCGATCCTAGTCATCATAGAAAGGCTGACGAAATACATGATTCTTGTGCCTTACAAAGAATTAAGTACAGCCGAGGAATTGGCATTTGCATTCCTCAAAGAAGTAGTCTCGAAGCATGGACTACCCGAAGAAATAATCTCGGACAGAGACAAACTCTTCACCTCATTGTTCTGGACGGCCCTCACGGAGCGCCTGAGAGCGAAACGAAAGCTTTTAATAGCTTTTCACCCACAGACTAATGGAGGGAACGAACGTATGAATCAAGTGGTTAAAACATACCTTCGTTACTATATGAATTACTAACAGGACGATTAGGTTAAACTACTGCCACTAGCAGAATTCGTATATAATAGCTCAACAACGGAAATAATACTTGTTACGCTATTCTACGCTAACTTTAGGTATAAATTAGAAGCGTATCGAGAACCATTGGCTACGACAACAGATAACCAACTTGCCCGTATCCAGGTCTCGAAAATCAAAGGTTTACACACAGAACTCGCAAGTGAATTGCAGTTCGTAGTAGAAAGAAACGCGTACTACTACAATAAACGACGTAGTCAGGAGCCAACGTTAAAAGAGGGGGATAAAGTCTACCTTGTGCGGAAAAACATAGACACAAAGAGACCAAGCAACAAACTGGACCACAAGAAACTCGGACTATTCAAAATCAAAAAGGTCAAAGGACCATTGAATTATAAATTGGTACTACCAAAGACAATAAACATCCATCCAGTATTCTATATATCCCTACTCGAACTAGCACCACTAGGAGCACCACTAGCCCCACACACAGAAATTCAACTAGTTAACCCAAACGCCGAATATGAGGTCGAGAAGATTCTTGACTATAGGGTTGTCAGAGGACAGATCAAGTATTTGATCAAATGGTTGGATTACCTATACTCGGAAAACACATAGGAACCTAAAAAGAACATTAGCCAGTACTCGGGGGAACTTTAGGAGTTCTACCGTCGAAACCTAGGGTTGCCTACATCTCAGGATCGCCTGAGAGAGTCTCAAGGAAAGCGGGGTCGAGACTTAGCTCGGGGAAGGGGTCGGGAGAAGTAGGGGCCGGAAGGTTGGCTAAACGGGTAGCCTCCTTCTCCCTCTGTTCCTTCTTCTCAAGCTCTTCCTTCTCTTTCTTTTCCAATTCTTCAGCGGCATCAAGCTCTTCGAGAGACTTAAATCTACGCGCTAACATATCGTTCTGCCAACGAACGATCATCTTCTTTTGTTTGCGGAGTCGAAGTATTTTCGCCATAGCTTCTTCCTCCTCCGCTTCTAGTTTTTCTGCCTGTTTCGCAAGGGTATCCTAGCCAGTTAGGAATTCCGGTTCGCCATTACACTTCGTCCTCCTAGTACGAACGCATTCGGAGCATCGAGAGGTACTAGAAGTCATAATGTAAACCCTGTTGTTCTTCTGACAGTACGAGCAATACATAGCTGCAAAGTTTCTACAGTTTTTAATTCGGTCGAAAAGGACGTTGCGATCGTAGGATTTCTTAGAGGACATGTTAAAAGGAATAGAGGCTTACGGCCTCCTGACGATATTTCTTTGGTTGTACTTAAGCTTGGGGACCAAGCTAGGCTAAAAAGGGGATAGTGTCACGAATCACGTGTTCACGTGATACTTGTCATAATAAGAGGCGCAACCCTCGACAGGCACATCCAGGTTTCTTATAGCAAATAGGGATCGCTTAGAGTAGGTTAAGCGATCCAAGGATTTCCATTGGTCACTGTCACGTGACCGGACTTGATTATGTTGGATCAAGTGAGCACTACTGAGCAGGATCATATGGATCAGGGTGATTAGTATGATCAAGAGAAATGAAGGTTCTATATAAGACTGGCACGTCTGCCATTAGATAGGAGCTTCGTGCTCAACTTAGTTATTAATCTTATTATATTTGTTTGACATCTTTGATACAAGTAACGAGTTCACTTCCAAGTGAATAACCCGATAGTCTTCTTCTTATCATAGCATACCAACCAGCGAACACCCAGCCAAGTTTAGTTAGCCAGTTTGAGTATTCGTTACACTAACCCCCTATAATAATTCTAGCCTATATATAGGATTCTAGAATCTCTTTTTAGTTTTACTAGGTATATAGGAGTTAAAAACTTATCGAGACTCTAGGTAGGATACTAGATTAGCGTTTAATTAAAATTAAGAAGTAAAGATAAAACTAAATCTTAATTTAGTCTATTCTAAATAGAATACTATTATAACTTTTTATTTATAATTATAATAATAGTTCTAAGTAATATACTATATATTATAAATAAAACATATATAATATAGAGATAAAAGAATAGCTTATAAGAAAGAAAACTACTAGAAATATAGTATCTTATTTTTAGATATTTTTGTTAGAAGACGAACAAGGTACTATGAAAATGTGGGTTAAAGCTTAAAGATAACTAGCTAGCTACGAGCGAAGTGGATTTCTTATAGCACAGCCCTGACCGAGTAGAAGCCTCTAGAGTACCAGGCAACAGAGACAGGAGTGCAGGAGTCTCGGCTAAGACCATGTCGTAACAATTGCCGGTAAAAAAGGAAACAAACCACGCCCTCGTCGTCTTAGCTAGTCGACAAGAGAATACGATCGATTGGCTCTTGATAAGCAAATCCGATGCGAAATAAGAATGCTAACAAGTCCACATCCTTGTCCAAATCGGTGGCTATTCATAAGCACATGCCGATTCCAAGTACAAATCAATTTTAGTTGGTACTATTATCGAAATAGTATTATATAAGTAGTGTTATAAGGAATAGTAGAATTATAGGTAGATCAATAGAACACTTTTCTAGAGAACTATTAATAAACATTAGCTCTATCTAATCTTATAAGAAAGCTGTTCTTCGGTTTTCGTTTAGTAGATTTCCGATATACGAGGAGTTTTCTATCGGGACTCTAGGAAATCATATAAGCTCTATTTGATATTCACGAATTATATACAAACTAATGCTACTACTCTAATTCGGAGTACTAACATCTTGTTTTAAGTTAATGATTTGAAAAAGTATAATTTGAGCCAAAGCGGGTATATATAAATTTAGCCGAATAGTTACTTTTTGGATTACTTTTTTGAGTCGGCTTAACAATCAGATATGATTTACTTGTGTAAACTTTCTACATAATATATGGGCCCGGCCCGTGGCCTAAGCCCCTGTTTTACTTATTTTCTTTTGGGCAAGTCGAATATATTAAAACCTAGGTATTTATACGTTTTCCAGGTTCTCCTTTATTTTCTATAGGAAATATAACCTGTACTGGAAACGTATCATTAAACTAATGCGAGAGAATAACAAGAAATAGTGTGTCTCGCTGAGCGTAGCATAGCTCGTAGAACCTCACCAGATAACAATTCAGCAATGACAATTTGCAGCTCTTCAACACTACCTTCCCTTTTCCCCTTCTCGCCCTCTTGCCCGAATACTCCTATACCATACGTAACAATCTTCCAACCCCCACACTATCTCGCGTCCACATTCAATCTACCGCATCAAACAACCCTCTTCCCCAAAACCCAAGTCTGTTCTACCATCCCCGCCTCGTCCAAAATCACAAAATCTGCTCGTTTCCCAACCTCTATTTTACCTCTGTCCTCTAGTCCCACGGCCTCAGCGACGTTCTCTGTGACGCAGCGAACGGCTTTTTGTAAAGGGATATCAGCCCAGTCCATTAGGTTGCGAACGCATTCGTCGAGAGTTATGCAAGTTCCTATCAGAGTATCCGTTCCTTCAAGGACAACTTTATTGCAAATCTTTCGTTGCCGGCCTGGGATCTGAGCATGTCCTGGATGGAGACCGTCCGGAAGGCCTGAAAGTCTAGACGCAGGAGGAGGTTAGCTTTTTTGCGGGTTGAAATGCGGGTTTTGGGAGGGTGTCCGGAAGAAATGGCCAACAGGGAGTGTAGGAATATGGGATTAGTCCGAGGAAAACGCAGCAAGGAAAAGGGAGGTGTTGCTTACTCGATACTATCAGTAATAAGTATACAGTGGCTTGGCGAAGAGCGGTAGGCCATAGCTACAACTCGCGGATGGAGATGTATGGAATCTGCGATGATACTAAAGTATGGCGGATTTCGTGTTGTTATCAACCCTGAAAACCCAACATCAACGCTTTGTTAATTCAAGAGCAAAGTCCGACTACCCACCTGGAAGACCGGGTTGACGGTGATGAAGAGGATTCATGCCGTTGAAACAATGGGTCAAAAGTGTTGCGCCAGCCTGCATACCCTCAACTCCTTCGTCGTAGGTTGCAGCTGAGTGGCCCATTGAGACGGCTATGTTGTACTTGGTTAGATTGCGGATGTAATCCAGAGCTCCTGGCAATTCGGGTGCTAATGTTACCAATCTAATGGATTGCATGAGGTTTGCTTTTCCATAGATGCTCTCTAGAGATGAATTAGTTGGTGCTTGCATTTTCTCGGGGTCGTGGGCTCCGCATCGAGAGATGGCAATGAATGGTCCTTCTACGTGAGCACCGAGGATGGAGGCTGCATCTGGTCGCTCAGCTGGTTTTAACAACGGAAGGACGTTGTGTAAGACACCGTCTAGGACGGTAGGTACAGTCGGGAAGAAGGCTCTAGAATCCACAAGATTTAGCAAAGTCTGTAATTGGAGTGATGTTGTGGGAATACCCACGTAGTGCCGGTACCTGGGAGGTATTGCGCAAGAGTTCCCAACCCTGCTTTATAAGTTGCGGAGTCCGTGAAGTTCGCAAAGTGGAAACCAAGGGCACCATTGGTCTGGAGTTCAATGAAGCCAGGAGCAATGATGGCGTTGTTGAGATCTACCTCGAGGATCTCCGGTGGAACAGGATTGTTAGGTATAATATAGCCATAATCACTGACAGTCAATGGAGTTGACAACAACTCGCCATTTTTGCACAAACGACAGTTGACAAAGCGATAGGCGGGCATTCTCAATGGGATGCCTCTGGCTGTTTTTGACTGCGACAAGTGTTTATTTTGAGGGCATGAATGAGTCGCATAGTCTTGGTGCGATGTGGTCCCCCTTACTTAAACGAAGCACGCCGGAAAAACTTGGGAGTATACAGGTAAAGGTACTTCGCTTTCTTTCGGCTTCTTGATCGCAAGTCGCTCGTTCGAGAAATCGAAAGTCTTTGAAGAGCCTCCCTAAAAAGAGACATTCGATGTGATCCGGGGGAGTCCAGGGGTATCTGCAATTTATATCAGCAGTTCTACGGAACTAATATACAGTAACCCCGACGAGCCCTGCGGGCCTGCGGGGCAGAAAACTGCCATTACGTGCTTAATGTAACCTTGCCTCTCGAAGTTTCAGCGGACGTTTAAACCTCTCGATCTGATTTTGATCAGGCTAGAACCTGCCAGACTCTGGCTATCCGGCGTCTGTATTTTGCTATGCAGCTCCTTTTCTGACCTCGTCTGGCAGTGAGTGCATCGGTTACGAGCCAAGTTTTGGGATTGGAGGCTGAGTGAGCTTTTTCTAGTTCTCAAGTATATAACATAGTGAGGTTACAGCTATTGGGTCTAGTCTAGTCTTAGGACGAGTGCAATTCTAGGAGAACGATAAAACGTCTCCCTCGGGGTGATCCTCTGCCCTGTTCAAGAATTTTGTTTATTATAAATCTCCGAGTTAGGATATTGAAAGGACAATGATAATATGCAAAAGCCAAATAGGCAGATATATAATAAGATAAAGAAAGGCAGTATGGCTAGGAAGGTAAGTACTGTGGGGGATTTTGGGGCATGTGGTTTTAAACTCGCCTAGGTCTAGGCCTTGCGATCGTTACAGTAGTACCCTCGCCTCACCCACGAGAGTGCCGAGCAAATCAGACATACAATTGGACAAATGACGCACCGCATACGGAGGGTAGACAGCATATAAAATATTAAGTAATTGATGGAATTGTGACGGCTATACTTGAATAAGTGCTAATGAGTGCTGCGGAGTAAGAGGATCGGTGTGGTCTCGATCAAAGAAGCTGTTGATGGGTATGGGGAATGCCAAAAGTGCCAGGGTAAAAAGAGTTAAATTCAAAAGCACAACAATCTAACTACATATGGCAGGAGCTCAGGTCTTATACTTTAGCTCTATTCCTCTTCTGGAATACCATGGAGCACGCTAACAACAGAGAACCAGCTTCCATGCGTTGGAAAGTCTCTTGAGGCCCAGGCAGGCGAGTCACATGATCCACTCTCCTGACAACAGAAGCTTTATACAGTAGCTGTATATCTGCGATTAGTCTCTGTTGAAAACTTTATTTAAGGGGGGGCACAACGCTGGTTTTTACAAGTATATGTTTTACTTAGATTAGAGAAGCACGCATTGTTCGGGTGTTAGGTAGCGTACCTTGATACTTGACTTAAGTGGTTTTTGTAAGTATATGCCCTAGTTAATTATCGTGCGGCTTAAATATGCAATCACTAAATTTGAAGTGTTATTTCGCACCTTCAGTAAACCAGTAGTAGTACTAATTAGGTTTAAGTAATACTTCTAGCATCTGATCCGCAAGAGCACTAACTCTAAACATGAATTAGGAAGTGTTGGTTCGGAGAAAGTACGGAGTGAGGGAAATTATACCGCAGTAATTCGAAGTAAATCAATGTCAAGAAGTATACTAGGATAACAGAATAGGGTCTGGTGGGGTAGTAGAAGTTGGAAAGACTGCCTTTGGGGCTATTTAGAGAAGAGCTTTCTACGGGGGCGTACTGTAGGCAGAAGCCATAGCTAATTACAATCTCTATGGATAAGAAGAAGGACTTCTAGCCAGTACAAGCCTCCGCTTCATATGATGCCATACCCGCATTCTGCCCTACTCCACTCTGCTTACCCCGCATACTTGTTGAGCCAAGTATGCCGTAAAGCTCTGGCAGTTGACGCACCGAGATCTCGCCATCCTCCCTCACGGCGACGTACTTCAAAGTACGAATCGATAAACTATACGTCTAAGACTTGGTTTCCTTAGCAGAATTGATCTATAGCATGCAAGGATTAATTGTATCTAAGTACTATGATATGTAGAAGTGCAAAGAAGGGCATATCCTGTCGGCTTGTTGTCCACCGACACATAGCTGTAGGCAACGTTTTGACTTCACGCTCAAGTTTTTCATCGCGCTAAATGCATCGTCGATTTGAACTACAGACCGCTTGGTTGGCTTTTCGATTTACATGGCCATTACCTCTCGCCAAGCATCCGTGGCCAGCTCTAGCTGGATTGAGGAGGAGTCCTGGTCGTGGTAGCTGCCACGATATTTTTGGAGGCAACAAGGTAAGGAAACCCCGAAAAATAAGACTCCATATCAATCGAATAACATGCCAAGTATCCAACTGCCTCTGTCATATTTACGGCGCTCACAATCTGGAATCTGCATCAAGTTACAAGTGTCTGTCCGCTTGGCATACATTTATTGTCTATTTTTTCTACAATATTCCCTTACTCAACGCCGTCCATGCAATATGTCTAAAACAAGCAGACGCTCCAAAGATGATGAAAGTAGAATCGGGACTACTGTATGTACTCCCTGCAAGAGTTGAGTACTGTAATCCGATACTTAGCATTTCTCGCCCTCAAGGGTCGTTTCCGTGACAGCCATGGGTAAATCCACCAATACTAAAGACCACTTTGTTGTTTCGAAAGCATCTTGCATTCACAAAGACAGGTGTATTGAAAGTAGCTTCCCATTCGTTTGCCTCACCGTCTGGTTTGTCGAAGTATTTGAAGCTCCATGCAGTTACACCGAGACCTGCATTCCACCAGCCACAGGTTAGTCTAACCTTCCGAGAACATACTACAAGATGTTTGGGTAGGAGTCAAATCTCTATGACAATTGCGACGAAGAAACATATCGAAAATCCACTTACCTAGACATCCTTTGATAGCAGGTAGAAGCGTTTCTTGTCCATAGTCCCAAGTAGAGAATCCTGACCCTCGAATCTGGTAGCTGGAGTGAGAAAAATGGTAGGTTCCACTGCAGTAGCCATCGGTCTTTGAGATTGGAGGGAAAGGTCGATTACCACGCTGTGGATTGACTTCATACGTATATTCACCAATACGCTTTCTTCCGCCCGACTTCCACTGCAATATATTAGCAGAATTCTTCTTCTGATTGAGACAGGAGAGTTGCTCACATTCAAAGGATTGTTTGGATCATTACCGTCACAAACTTCGATAAGTTGCTTCATCGAAGAGACACATTGATTCTTGTCAAAAGCGGACGCTTTACTTGTGAGTTGTATAGACATGATGTGTTCGTCGAGGATGTCTTTTAAGTATTTTTGTTCCCATCTCCATCCATCTGTGTTCGCAGGCTGCTTAACACTATCGCAAAACTTTGCGACACTCTTTTCTAGCTGATCAGGGTTGGCGTATGCTTTTCTGCCTTCTTTTTTCCAGCATCTGAACTCATCTTTATTGGCGTCGCAATAGGGATTACGAACATTAAGCTGACTGGCTCTCATCCCAACTAAGGTTGCTATGGCAAAGCTTGTGATTGTCTCATGACCTAGCTCATTGGGGTGGAAAAATCGGCCAACTCGATCCGGTACCGTAAATATACTGACATGATCTCCTGGGCAACCCGGTGGAACTGGAGCTCTTGGATTCAAGCGAGACTTGGCGATTGCCCGAGGATCAGCACTTCGGTAGAGAATGCTGTTTTCCCAATATCTCTTGTGCTTATTTTGATATTGTTTAAGAATCTTGTCTTGTGCCTCAGGTGACATGCTTCGTTTCAGATCTTGGTGGGCAGTTCGGTCGTACACTGATGTTTGAGGCTTGAAGAATTGAAGGGCTGGTGATCGTTCGTCAGGGTAGTGGCCTGATGACCCAGGTTCACACTGGTTACGATATTCTGTCAGCTTAATGATCCCTCAGAGCAGGGGCGCCCATTCTCAAGTACTCCTTTTCCTTACCATCTGTCCCGCGACCGCATCTTTTGGCCACACCCCCCAATCTGAAGTCTCAATTTTGTACCTAATGGAAGGATCTGCACTAATCTCATCAACTGCCTTTTGAATAACAGCATTGGTACCTCGAACAAGGTCGTTGAATCTCTTTCTTCGTGCAATAGTGAGCTTAAGCGATAAGCCCGCGAGAATCTGGGGGAAAGCAAACTCATGTTCTTTGTTAGTAGCGTATCTGGCTATGGTGTTGGAGTTTCAGCCAAAGCTTACCTGAGTTTCCGCGCATTCCTCAGTTTCCTCGCTGAAATATTCAGCATACAAGTTGTAGACCACAAGGCCTCCTGTATTCATCTTATCGTTCAGTGCTCTCAAGATACTTTTGATGTTTTCTCCCAGGAAGGAATCCATGTTGGACTGTGCTTTCTCAATGAGTGCGTTGCATTCTGCATCATCGATATTCATAAAGAGGTCGATTGCTGGAAACATGATACAACTCTTGATCATATCAGACTGTGAAGATTAGGTCGGTATTTTCAGTGGGCTTACAGGAACGGAAAGGAAAGCTCACCAAGCATAGATCGTTACCACCGGCAGTCAATGTAACGAAGTCAAGGTTGTTACCAAGGTTGCTGTTAAGTTGATTGTATACATCCATTCGGACGACTTGATTATGGATATCCACTGTCTTGTCTCCGCTACAAGCCCAGTATTCGAAAGTCTTTACTGCAGGACCAAGCTTTTTGTTCAAGATGGCAGGATAGGAGTAGTCATACCGACTGCACCGAACGTCAGCTTTCCGATTGCTCCAAACGTTTCCTGATCCAATGCCAGCGCTAAAGCTATCGCCTATGCATGCCCATTTCTTTATCCAGCTGAAGTCGGCGGGGTCGGTAGCTCTCTTTTCCAAATAGAATGATTTGTTTTTCGTGATGTCTTTATGTTGACTATAGTCTGGATTGATTGTGTAGCAGCCCACTGAAGCCAGCAGAGCTACCAACTGAACAAGTAGGTAGACAAGCATTTTTTCTTTTGGAAGATGCAGATGACTGAGAAGAAAAGGAGAAAGACAAAGATAGCCAGAATTTGTAAAGATAAAAACTACTAGCTTATCACTAACGTTGTTTCAGGTTTTAGCCCTGTCGGTTTACGGAAAAGCGACACCCAAATACATAATCACATAACACCCCTGCTATGGCGAGCTCCATAGTCGGAGTGCTGCCTTTAAGTAAGAAAGGTGTTTCAGTTAAGCTATGCTTCCTATTGGAGCCATTCTCTCAATATGGAAAATTGTGTTTGTTGCGCTATCTTTTCAATTTTTTCAGGCACCGTTCTATTTCCACAAAAGAAGACTTGTTTTATTCATAGACAGGCACCTTCAAAGACATTCTACAATGGCTATCATGACAACATTTCTCCTTCTTCTGGGCAGTGTTCTATCGCTGTCTTCAGTTGTTAATGGAGGGAATCACCTCTGGGAACGTCCTTTCATCGCTACGAATAACGATACCCACCACCACTCTATCCATAAACGACAACTTGTCATCGTCCCTGGAGATGGAGTGGGCATCTGGCTGAGTAGGACTATCAAGTATTGCTTTGCGAACACACAGTCAGCAGATAGGATGGGAGCTTTCATTGTGTCAGCGATGACAGTCTGGTAAGTCCTTTCAAATGCGTATTTGTGTTTTGGCTTATTTCCTGCCTAGGTGGGGATCAGGATTACCTCAGGGGCAAGATGGGTTCAAGATGGAACTAGTCAAAGACTCTCAATGCCGAAAAAATCGAAAAGACGTTCTCCTGATCACTTATAATTCAGATGGAATATTGACCTCTTCCGTTGGCAAGATATCTGCAGATCCATCTAAACAGATTGATGGTACTTTTATGTATGTACGAGCTGTCCAAAGACCTCTAGGCTCTTTGCCTCCTCATGCTTGTGAATACGCATGGACTGACTACTCCCTATGTACAGGTATCTTAGCGACAGAATAGATGTTGGAATGAAAGATGTTACCGCAAATGTCGCACATGAAATTGGTCATGCATGGGGTAAGCATTCCTTCTCTCGCCCTATAACTGACATAAACTGACTACCCAGCAGGTTTACATCACGTAAGTTTTCTCCATCATCACAGATATGACATAAATAGCCTCCACCCAAAATTCCACTGCCATCACCAGACAAGACTTCTTCCCAATCAAAGTTCCATTTACAGAGGCAGGCTAACGTATTTAAAATTAGGAGCACCAAAATATGTTATTTTGGGACCATCCCTACATCCCTCCAACCATGATGGCCCAAGGCAACTCTCCTTTTCGGTTCTACCCCCAAAATCTCAAAGACTACGACAGCATGCAAGCGAGATACGCTTCTCAGCCTGAGATTTGGAAAGAGATGACAACTAAGCAGTCAAAGGCCAAAGCAAATGGGTTTTCCGCCGCTGAGTTTCTTCCCCTTCCAGGAGGAACAGGCCGGTCTACAGTTGGCATCCAACAGGGGTCACTTCATCAAAATGTGGACTGGCAGTCAATCATGCTCTACCAAAGCTTCGCTGGTGGAAAAGATGATGGGCAGGGTGGAAAGCTTCCAGTACTTCGGATGATAGACGACAAAGGTCATCTAACAAATATTGGCGAAAAATTAACACCTTCGCAAGCAGATACCCAAGCTATCATCCAACTTTGCAATGTTCATGAAAGCACTACACCAGGTCCGTTGGGTATAGAATCACCGGGACACCCTATGTTTAGTAAGTTCAAAGGTATTCTAAAGAAGAAGAATTGCTAGAATTCGACGGAAGGCTCTCTGAAACCCTATTGGGGAAATTTCGATTGGATTCTGTCAGAAGAAAAGATGTACAAAACACAAGATGTATCTAACATTAGAAAAGATAACAGAGAAAGAAGATACCAGTGTAGTGTAGCTTGATCAATAAAAGCCACCATTCATCTGGATACTCTACAGTCACGAATATTGTGCGATGGCTCTCATTCAGATTTAAATCCTGTAGAACTTTACTCATATTACTAACGAGCAGGGTCGAAAACAGAAGACGGTTTAATAGGAGGATGAAGTATCATGGCTTATCAATTGATTGATAGACGGGTAGATTCTACAACTTAAACCTGGATTTCTCATCCTTTCAACCCCACAAATCGACAGAATTTACAATGATTAAAGTTCTCTCAACATTTGATCCGTCAAGTTCAAAGGCCCAGTCCCCAAATCTGAACCCGGCAGCCCGGAAATATCTGCAGTTACGTTTGCCTTTGGCCTACCCAGACCTTTGCCCAAAGCGTCAATAGAGCTACCATCGTCTAGATCAATGGCCCAGATCATAGTTCTATGCGCGGTTAGTATAATGCATATCTCCCGAGTCTAACGCAATTATTGACTCACCCTCCTAGACACCGCTTGTTCGCATATTCAACTTTTTTCTTCAGTGTTTCCTCGTCATCCCAACTAACCCATTGATCTGTGTCCCACGTTACAATCTTCACGGCGGCAGCTTCGTCCGTTTTGACGGTAGCACCGCTTGCGATTATCACACGAATCTCTAGTCCAGACAATACGCCAGGTGTACCAGTGCATCTCCCTGCCTTGCCTGGACCAGAGAATCCGCAGCCAGGGCTCATACAGCTTGGGTCTTTCATCGTAAAGCTTCTTCCGTAGAAACCAAGACCAAGATTAACACGACCAGGATTGATATTGTTTCTCCAGAGAAGTTCTAAGCCAGCGTTGATTTCGGTAAGGTTTGTGTGTGCGTGGGCGTAGGGGCCAAGGTCCTTAATTGATGAATCCCAGATACCATCTATCAAAGGTTAGAATGTAGGACGAAACATTAATACGGTGAGGTGGGTGTAGGTAATTACTCACGAATATCGTAAATCATTATGTTGAACCAGTCCACAGAAGGTTCAATTTTGATGATGTCGAATCCGCGAAGGTACCAGTAAGATGCTGGCTGCACATCCACATTAGCTTTCCCCTCCAATCATGGTTTACTAACTTACCAAAGTAATTGAAAACCCAAATCTTCTTCCAGAGCTATTGAGGCGATTTCTCAATCTCTCAAGAAAAATCGGAAAGTTATCGAAATCTTCTGGAACACCCCCTCTATCGTCGGCCACTGGATATTCCCAATCAATGTCCACGCCATCAAAATCATGCTTTATCATAAATGTGATCAAGGACTCGAAGAACTCATTTTGAGCAGCTGCAGACTTGATTAAATCCGAAAACAACTTGCGCATTGGACCTGGGTCGTTCATTGCCCAGCCACCTATAGGTTTCAGAAATCAGTATCTGCTCCTGGGGTAAATAAAGCTTTGAATTTTACCAATAGCAATCCAAACTTGCAGTCCAAACTGTCTAACCTTGAGCGCTGTGACAGCGTCGTAAAGAGAAGCCGTGTTCGGGTCCATCGGAGCTATTCGGAAGGTTTTGGGATCAATCAAGGCGAACGCGAAGTTGATATGAGTGTTGTATCCCAAAGGGATATCCGCTGGTTTCATCGCTATTAAAAGCATTCGATCAGCACATTCAAGTCCCGATTTTCAAGAAGAAAAAAAATAAAAGAAAGGGGAGCAGGTTCGTACTTCCACAAGGCTTATCTATATTCCATCCTTCGTAATAGCCAATTGTCTTTGCATCTGATGACTTTCCACCACACTCAGGAGTAGGGACTTTGTTGTCACCGCAGAACAATTGTGTTGTGCCGCAAAATCCAAATCTACTGCAACACACGTATAGAGGACAAGTCGAGGCGTTGGATCATTGTGGTCCCCAGTTACCACCGTCGCACTCGCTCTTAAGACCACAAGAGGATGTGCATCCTTGGCCGCAATAAGCAGGACCATATCCACAGTAGCCCAAATCTCCAAGAGTTCTGTATCACCAATTGATGAGTCTCTACTTTTTGCGGGAATGAGGGAATTTACTTACAGAGGTCCACAACATCCAACCTTACAGGGCTTTGTTTTGGAGCAGAAATAATCCTCGTCCTGTGCAACATTCAGGCCAAGGAGAGAGAGTAGAAACAAAATCTGAACCGTGAAGAAGTTGATCTTGTACGAGTAAAAGTCTCTCAACAGCTCTATAGCAGGATTTCTTATTTCTTGGAGTGGGAACCTGATGATAGTGCAGAGCCTGAAGGACATGATTGGCAATTTAGGGGACCCCTGTCTCGCTTATTTGCAGACTACTGCAGACTTCAGAGTAAACACCCCTCTTATTTGCGAGCGTAAAGTTAAAGCAGCCACGTTCAAAATAACCACATTCACAGTGTGCCACAGTTTCTGGTGCTCAGCTTCGTATTAACAATGATAATCTTTAGACTCTGGGATGAGTCTTCAAATCTTCTTTTTTGGTTCAACAAACCACTGTACAATGAAAACCTTCTTAATTCTGGTCAATTGAGACTTTAACTGACATGTTAGAGTATAGGCCAGTGGTGTCTGTGTTTCAAGCTGGTATGGTGCCGCTTTTCTCTTGAGCTCCCATGTAACCATGTTTTCCAATATTTCATATAGGGCTAGGACTATTTCATGCCAACGTGCAGGAGTATTTCATTTAGGGCTAAGGCGAGGATTATTTAATGCCGGCATGCAAGAGTATTTCATTTAGGGCTAAGGCTAGGACTATTTAATGCCGACATGCAGGAGTATTTGTTTAGGGCTAGGGCTAGGGATATTTCATACCGACGTGCCAGAGTTGCGAATGGCAAAAAGGGTTGACCAAACTACCCAAAGGAAATTGAGTTCCATTCTTTTGAACTGGGAACTTTGTGCAAGACAACAATATGCGCTTCCAGGTCATCGACTATCTACTTGTCCTAGCACATATTGTGCTAGGACAGAAAAGCAGTGTCCAGACTGTACCTTCTGTTAGCACCAAAGGCATAGTTTCATCAGGCTCAACCAGTACATACTACGGCCTAACAAGTATTTCCACCTCAAGCTCATCCAGCAATATCAAACCCAGCCTCCCCAGCTCCCCCATTTCCAATTCTTCAACAAACTCCAGCGTGCCCTTCTCAACTCGTCACCCAATAACTACCCCAAACATTACCACACCAACTATGACCTTCTCCTGGCCACCAAAGGAGACGCAAGCTGGGCAGCCTTCATACTGTATCCGATGGCATCTCGCATCAGCGATAGATACTTGCGAGAGTATACTAGCCCTATACTCTTCAAGTTTGACTATGGCCAATCTGTAAGTTTGAGATCCTGTGTAATTGAGACACAACGTTTGGTTTGAATTGACTAAGGAGCAGGCATGCTTGGAATCCAGCTTTAGGGGATTACTGTTCTGGACTATACGACAGTTGGTGGTACTGTATTGATATACAAGCACAGTCTTCCCTTACCTTAAGGTACGTGTCACAAACTCTTGAGGCGTCATTACCACCTGCAGACACTTCGTGTTACTCAATGGTTCAGGAGGTACAAGAGCTAATTTGGGCAACAGTTTTCCCAGTGATGATAACTCAACGATGACAATTCCCCCCATGTTTCCTTTGACTCCTACGTTTCCAGCAGTCAACACCAGCTTTACAGCAACACCAACACAAGCGGGTATAGCGAAAGGGTGTCAGGCATTCCACCAAGCGGTAGCGGTAAATTTCCAATTCCACTAGCTGTTTAAACAGTCTGACAAAAGCATACTCACAGGGCGATACGTGTGCCGCAATTGTCACACTATACTCGTTTATCACGTTAGAGCAATTCTACGCTTGGAATCCCGCCGTCGGAACACAATGTCAAAATTTATGGGTGGGGTACTGGTACTGTGTTGCAAATTTTGGACCAAATGATATCCCAGCAGTTCCTGTTGTGACTGCGGCTCCAACTTCCCTGGCCCCAGGAACAGTTAGTAATTGCACAGCATGGTATCTCAGTGAACAAGGCGATACGTGCGACTCGATCTCTACTATATTTGGAACCTTCTCCGTCAATGATTTCATTGAGTAGAATCCTGTTGTCTGGGATGATTGTTCAGGAATCAAAGTATGTCGTTCCTTATCCAGGTTATCCTTGAAAACTGCGCCGATTGTAGAAAATAGACTGACACATAAACTCAGCCAAACACCTACTATTGTGTTGCAATTCCTGGGACACCAATGACTCGCACCGCTCCCCTCATGACAGGAACAATTTCATCAGACAACCCAAAACAATCTGGTATAGCACTAAACTGTGTTAAATTCTGGTATGTTGGATTGTAAGTCATCCTTCGTTTGAACGAGAAAATACTCTAATTAATCTCATCAAGACTGATAACTGCTGGTCTATTATTTCTTACGCGGGTATTAGCGAGTCTGATTTCTTTGCTTGGAACCTTGCGGTCGGTACTCCAGGCGTAGGGAATTGTAAAGCATTGATTCCCAACACCTATGTGTATATTGCTGTGCAACAAAGCCCTGCAGTTACGACCGCTACTTCATGACCTCTACCTTCGGCCTCAAAAACCTCGAAGGCGCATCAGAGATTCTAAGGGAACTTTGATACGTTGGTATAGTTGAGTTGTAGATCGCAACACAATACTTGAGGTCAGTGTGGATTTTGGGAAACCTTGATATTGTTTCTGTTCACAGAGAAAAGGAGCAGCTTGAATGTTAGCTTAAATACTGAAGTTTCTCCTAATAGCGTATTGTCATGAATGTTGACAGAGCCCACTACAGTGACTCTTGAATTTTTTCGTGCCAAAATCCGAGTAAATTCTGTTTCAACAGCCCTAAATGTTTTAGCCCCTACAATTATTGACTGCTTGGTGATCCCAGGGAACTATTGGGGGTTTTGACTCCTACCTGTCATTTTCCGATGTGCCCAATTTGTCCGTTTCTGAGGGAAGTTGATGCAAATCGTGCGAGTAGCTTAGGTCAATCCGGACCAATGACTCCGAACTAGCAGTGGTTTATGTACATGAAATGAAATCAAAAGCCTTGAATCACCTCGCTCAGGAATAACTTGGTAATCTTGCAATCCGCTTGGCCGCTTTTCCTGCATTTTGTTTATCTTTTCTTAGGCGAGTGTAGGTAGTTGCGTGGTAGAAGCAGAAAAGAGTATCTCAAACAACTACAGAAAGGGTGCCCTGCCACACGTCTCCAAATTATCTAGAGGATAATGGATCCAGTTTCAAAATGATTGATATCAAAATTACAGAACACAACAAAAATGAGGCAGCTCAAAAGTTTTGTCTTCCCCTATCCAAACCTAGTGTCGAGTAATAATCGGCAGATGAGGCAAAAGTCGACAGATACAGCACTAGTGTATATAAGTGTATGCATGAGAGCGACCTCAAAATGCGATGCTCTCAAGTCAAACTGAAAGGGACTATATGACAAAATCTCGTGTACGTCCAAGCGAAGCCCCTTGTGTGTTCGGCACCAAGATTCTTTTTGGGACCCGAATGGTCCACGAGACACCAGGAGCCGTACCTAGTTCCTGGAAGATTGCAAATTCTTTCTTGATGGAGGTCTTAAATCTGGAAACTGCAAAAAGCGCTCCAGGCTTGACAGATATTGCAAGCTTGCGCTTGATGGTATAAGAGCGGTAATAAGATACGCTGATTCAGTTTACTCGTCAACCCCCATATTTGGTAACTGTACTCGAGTAAGAGACATGGTAGTTACTCTGTACACCTCTCTCTTAGAACAAAATTATTCTAAAAGCGTCGTACAACTAAAATAGTTATATAAAGAGCTTGAATAATTGTTAACTCTTACTTCTTACTAACCTAGGCATCCTAGGACAATTATTTTACTTGTACTACAAGTTTTGTATAATAGAGTTTTATATAGTATATACAGAGTAACGACCATTTATCTTACTCTTAAAGAAGGCTGGCTTTTAAGGTTCTGCCGAGTTTCTCTTGCTCAGTATGAAAGTCAAATCTTACCTGGCTAACAATACAGCGGTCGACCACATGAGATTCATTCTGAAAGCTAAACTATATCAGATGTAGTGCGGGATACCTTTTCTTGCAAATTCAAGCTTGGTTTCGCATGGTGAAAAATTGTTATTAAAACTCGTGACTGAACTCTTCAAACAACTCCAGTTCCACCGCAGCAACAATAAATTCATAATCGCATCGAGCATACCAAACCTTTACGTACAGTACGTATGTACTTCAAGTCATCGAGTCACAATAATGTGTAACCCAACCGCGTCCCTATTCGCATATTGAGTGGAACCAGTGCTGCAGAAACCACTTCACAACACCAACAAGCAGAAAGAAGAGGACAGTCACGCATGAACCATCTCATCACGCCCCTTAAAAACCAACCAGCCAACATCCCGTCCTTACATAACTAAAAGCCGTCCACTCATGTGCCAAGACTATCCCAACACTTGGGATTCCACCATTTCTACTCCTTGTTCACAAGAGTGGCCGATAATTGGGTTTTATGGCCTTATTCGGACCGTCCTCTCAATACCCATGAGGAAGTTCCTGGGGTGATGTCGCTTAGCCAGATTTAGAAAAGAAGGGAGCGACCATTTCTTCCCAAATCCGAATCTTCCTAGTCAAGGCTACCATCAAGCGAATATTGGTTCATCTTATAGACAGGGCTTCTCCACATGCTGTTCGTGTGCGGAAGGTGTTCCGGTCACGCCATGTATCTTGTGCCACCACACCTTTCTCATTAGTTCTAGTCTTCCTAGAGGCTTCGGGGTTCTAGAAAGGTTGGGGTAAATGTGTGGTTATATGAATTGGGGAATTGATCGCGATTGTGGTTTACTTTTTCAGTATTGGATATTGCGGCGATACTTATTGGACTACTGTACCGAGCTGGATGGAGAAAGGCATAGTATGTTTTGGGGCAAAAGATCTGTTATTGATTTTGAGTTTGATGGTCGTGGGAGTGGATATCTGGGGGAGAGAAAGCATGCATTGACGGGTGGGGGAATGATTGAAATGGTGGAGATTTTGTGAACTTCGTTTCTCCCGTCCTATGTTTGAGTGCCAATTGGAGATGTTGTATGAAGAACTACGCGTCGGGACGCGTTAAGCAGCTTCCTCAACCGAGTAGACCGAAGCCTTCGAGAAAAGACATGCAATAATAATGACGGCAGAAATCGAAGGAAACGGAAGAGGCTCAATCCGCTCGATACAACTTTATCAGACACAGCAGCCAGATAGTTCCACCACCAATTACAATCTCCAAGATAAAACATCACACCACCATCTCACAGAGAATAATTTCAGAACCTCGATTAATTCGTCCATTAATACTCAACAAATGCATCACAACCCAATGAAACACGAAGGATAGAAAGTAAAACAACAACAAAATGTCATCGTAGCTCACCTATCGCAAAACTTTACCAAACTCTGGAAATGATCTTTGAAGCCCTTCCATCACCGGTAGAAATGCTCTGTAGTACGTTTTCGTACCAACTGTGACTTGATACCCTATCAACAAAAGAGCGGTACAAGACCCACACATAAACGGGTCGGGTCGGTGATTCTATCAAAAAGAAGAGATCTCCTCCGTGCTCCAACCACGGAAATGCAAGATCTTCTTTCCGCCCCTCTTGAGTCGGAACTTGAAGTTTAGGGCTGTGAAAAGCTTTATCAACACTAATAATTGTATTGATGTCAAAAAGTGTTCAACAGGCCCCCTTCCAAATGAGAAGAGCAGAGCAGATAACAAACCGCACAGCAGAGAGTGATCTCAAGAATAATGGGCCGTTGGGTTTCCAACTTGTGGTATGAAGATTGTAGATCTGTAAGAAGCTAGATCCCTGGATGTCAGACGGAAACGGTAGACGGCAATCCTTCCCGTTGGTCATAATGCCGTCTCTGCCCCTCCCCAACATCGGCTAGAGCCATGGAACATTCTTTTTACGCCTCCCACACGGAGGGTGACGTTGATAGTCCCCCAATGCGGAAATTGAGTTATCTTCAAGGGTATTCTTATGCGATTTTCGTGTTACATAGAGTGATCGATGAGGTTATCCATTGGAATGGAATCTGTAGACTCCGAAAAGTCCGATTTGTGATTTCAATAATGGCGGTTGGAAGGACTTCTTCGTTTAGATGTTTGAGGGAAGTGCCGATGGTGGTCAGCTTGAAGCTAGAGGGGGCTGGAAAACGACATGCTGACTGCATGAGTGCTGAACTACGTAAAATTGTCAGAAAATGGTTCCTGTGCCTGACGATCCAAAACTTGCAATTGAGTTTGAGAGTTTCAAGAAAAGGTTGATTGAATTTTATAGGAAAGAAATAGCGATGGAAAGAAACCTCGCGTAGCTCTCGTGAACCTAAATGAAGCTTAAACCCTTCATCCCATCCGTGGATCCGAAAAACAACAGACGATCAAGCACGCACGGCCTTATGTACCCGAACAGATGGGTACACAACAGAGAGAAAACAAAAGAAAACACCGCATCTCCGGTCGCTGACCCTTTCAACAGATCCATGGATGTGATGGAACAATGCCTTTCAAGCCTGCTGTGTATCCAATTATCGGAGTCACGTCCCTAATCCAGCAATTTTATCATACGAAACGCTCATGCCAAAAATCCCGGTTAGATTGATACGACTCTACGAAATTAATTGTTGTTATTTATGGGGATGGAATGTACCGTGCCTTCGGGGCCATGGCATTGGACGGCGTGAAAAAATCTTTTATTCTGGGTTAGCGGACGAATTATAAGAAGAAAATAGAGGCTCAAGTTATGGTTAAGTATTTTTATGTTGAGAATAATGCTGTTTGTACAGTAAGTCCTCGTGGGGTGTGTTTTAGAATCCCATGCCCCTCCACTGTTTCTCCCCCGCTGTCTTATCTCGGGACTATCTATTGAAGATCGAGCTGACGATAGAAGGACCTCAGGTAAGATTACACATAGCCGAAAAAATTGTATCTCGACACTAGAGGATATTCCACCGAGATGTATATCCACAGTAAGGACTCAGGTAGAGTGCCGACTAGGTCTTAGTGATCTAGAACGAGAAAACCTATAGCTGTTTACCATCACGGTCCGACAGTTAGCAGAACTGGATCTTGAAACTGGGATAAGCGTTTTGTCGTTACTCCTCTTTTTAGCAATTCAGCGAGATCATGCACAATTTAGGGGACTTGCTTTTATCTTTTATATGCCCTGTGCGAGTACTCGAGTATTCTATTATGATGTAGACGACCTGTCATTTCATAGAAAGCACGTTCAAGGGCGGGACCGTACCTCCGCAACTGTACTTCGTCCCAGGCATAATAATTGTAACTTTTACGGGGGTTTTTACCCTGTTCTCCACTAAAGCCACCCTAGCAAACCTACAATTAATAGGCCTGGGACGAAGTATTTAGATACGCTGGCATGTTCCGTACCAAGAACAATAAGCTGATGCGGTGATATCATATTAACTTTGTCACTTTATATAAGGGAGAGACTCAATGCTCCAAACTCAGGGTCCAAAACACCCCGCACAAGCACGAATTGTCAATGCCTACTCCATCTTCTTACATCGGATCATCCTTGGGCCGTGGAGAGAGTGAATTGACTGGCTTGAACCGTGAAGTGAAGGGTGAAGGGTCGCTGTTTTGGAGTTTGACGTCCCAATCTGGTCAACCTTCAATGCTGCCGCGGAAAATTGATTGCATGAGGCATCTCAGCCTTATGACTTCCAGTCGCGTGGTTGAAAGGATTCAGAGACGCAAGGCCTCGCCTCGCCTGAAATCCGGCAGGATGGGATGGCACGGCAGAGACACGCATCTACCGAATTCGCGACAGACAACACCATCTTGGAAACCTCATCTATCCAAAGAAGATCTCTAGTTGCCTATGCTTGTGTGCAGATATCGTTCCCGGTGTTTGGTGGAGTTGGAGCTGATGTTGTCACATCAATACCGTCGCCACACACCGGACAGGGCAGTAGTTGCCGCTGAGTGGTGGCGAGCAGATTCCACATCACACAACAGTGATCCTATAGCATCTGATAGGCTTCAAACGACCGCAGGGAACCCAACGAAAATCGTGAAAATTGCCGCCGAGTCGCACAGCCCAAGCAGCTGAAGAAAGAATTTCTTTTAAATGTGAGTGCTGTTTTGGACTAAACCCAATACCAATGGATAGGGAAACTCGTAAATTTGAAGTTACCGTGACGGGAAAAGAAGAAGAAATCCGAGCCACTTACCTCTTACAGATTTGACGTGTATTTGATGGGTATTTTACGCGGAATACGGTATCTAGCCGATGTTTACGAAGGTTTTACATAGTTTATGGTGACGGGCATGCCGTAGACAGGCTACCCCCGTAGACAGAATTAGGTGACATATCTCGTATAGAAATATTCTTATTTCTGTGAAGCTTTTCTAATCTATCTAAGTTGCATACAAGTTGTCATGCAAATCCTTTCTAGCCTGGTTGCCTCATCGGAGGATTGATGTATAATTCCCCAGATTATGGAATTCAAAACAAGGATGGCTTTTGAAGTTGTTGAGTGAGATCCGCAGCGAGGATGGCAGTGGGTTCGAATTGCCGCGGACTAGGCGATCGTCCTGTCATGACGATGAACTGTGATCCCCAAGACTGAAGGAATAATTGGCGAACTTGGCTGCGCTTATTAAGTCGCATCCATTCGGTTTGTTGATAAATATATCCGTGCAACTCTTGAACTACTGTTATTAGCCTCGGGGAGTTCCGCCATATGCTTAGCTTGCAAGTGGCTTCTGCTTCTGTAGTAGTGTGAGATAAAGAAACCCGTTGTACCACTGGGGTGTTGACTGAATTGACATATGGGAAATTGGAAAGCAGTTGCACTCCTATCGAAGTATATTCCATCGAATACCGAAGGCGGGGACGATCTTGGGGGGCAAACTATATGCATTTGTTCAAAAGCTACTTCGAAGTACAACGTCAGCTAGGGAGCCTACTGAGCCGCGGGCAAGTGCAGGTGGTGGCTATCCCATGGGCTTAAACATGTCGCTTGAAGCGATGATTCGATCCCGACTCTTTGAAAAAGTGACGCATTGGTACTCGCTATACTTCAGGTCCGGTACCATTATCCTGCTGTGCCCTCTTGAATTTCATAAAAGAGAGAGTACCGGTACACAATCGGTCCCGAATCCAAATGGGATTGTTTGATTTGTTAGTTCGTACATACTTCGTGTTCGTTGGGAGTCCATGGTCTGCCTATCTAGGTACTCGTAAGTTGTCAACAGGGTGAAATGCAAGTCTGCATTCAGCCATATCAGCCTTATACAAAGTGATATAGAACACACATGCTCATATACCTCGTCTCCTAAAACTGTTGTAAGTCACCGAGCACAGTGATCTTTGAGTAACCCGATCCCAAACTTGCTGTGCATCGTTGCATATCTCTCATGATCGAGAGAAGCCTGGAGGATAAACAACTCCCCAGAGTAGTGGGTTGAGGCAAGTCCCGTCAGTCGGGATTACATGAATAGCAGCACAGGGAATTTCCTGGGAGCGCGATTTGGCAGGGCCGCACATCAGGGGTTGATTCGGCTATAGGCGCTTCACGATTTCTGATTGGTTAATCTTCGTACCGCCTAAGTAGCCATTCACCGTCCGAACATCCAGTGTCCTGAACGCACGAGTTCGCTGAGTACTTTCTACTTCGTATGGTACGGAGTACAGTACGATGTCTCTGTTGGAAAGTTTTCGCTGCGAACCTTAGACGTCGCTCGTTCATTCTTGCCGCTTTGAGGAGATTTTCAATACCGGTTCAGAGACAGTAGCAGGACCCTCGCTAGGTAATTTCAAAATAGCTTCGAGTTCCACTGAGCAGCCCACGACAGCTCTTTCTAGCTGATTCGTATGTACTTTCTAGATGATACGCCGAAGACCAGAACCCCAGCGGGCTCACCGAACACTGACCACTTCCGCATCGATCGTTATTGAACAGCAGCGGGGCTATGGAGAAGACAGCGGGATGGCTTCATTCAGAGTCGCTATCGCTGGCCCCACTCCCCGGATGGGCTTCGAGTCTTTCCAGAGAGTTACTCCCTTTGGGTTCAGAGACCGACAGCGCCGACAAGACGGCCCAGCCCACAGTGCGGAGAGGACAAGAAGACTTCTGTGTCCTTCTTCTTCTGCTCGTACGTCCGAGCTAGATTGCTTGTACGAGTACTTCACGTTGTTGGGTTCTGTTTGCACGCTGGATGGGTGGATGGATAGATAGCTCGGTTACGGGTTATTGGTTACTGCTAGGCCTCTCGGCCCTCTCACCACTATACAGTTCCGTATGGATACACAAGCTACGCAACTGTTACCTGTACAGAGTACCTCGTCGTCTCCCAGCCTATCGTGCTTCATCTCATCCCCCCCTCAGGACGATCAGAGCTGTCACTGGTGGCCAAACCCACCCCGGACCAACTCCAATCAGCTGTGCATCTCCCCTGATCAGAACCTTGCCTCCCCCTCGCATCACCGGCTCCTCACACGCGCACCCCTCCATAACATCCTTGCGAGCGCAGGTCTTCACTCTGGATGGCTGAGGCGACGTCTACTTGCCCTCGCTTGGTGCAGTGACTGCAGTCTCTGCAAGCTGCTGCATACAGTACCCACACATGCACCTGTACCTGCACGTTGCACCCAGAGAGTTCAGTGGTGCAGCCTGTGAGCCTGTGGCCTGGCACTATTGAACCTGCATCAGGTCGGAGCGGTGTTCCAGGGTGCCAGACTCCCAGCCGCCTGGCTTCTTTGCACCTTTTGGGGTGTAATCCCCCTTGTTGACCCCTTGCGAGACCCGCTTGCCACTGGTCCACTCCATCCGACCTCTGGACCGCTGCCCAAGGCCTCTGGGGCTTGGTGAGCCTGTCATTCATGCTCTCAGCAGCTTGGCTCTCCCCAGCAATATCTCGATGCACTAATGTCGTCTTACTGGTCTCTACTATTATTGTCTCCATTTTTGTAAAGAACTTCTCATTTATCATCTCACGCTTCCCCTCGTTCCCTTACTTTGTTCTTTTTTACGGCTCGTTCTGGCTCATACTCTCTTTTGACTCTCACCCCTCAATCATTCAGAATAAGAGACACTCCTTCCTCCGCACTTCCAAAGATGTTTGTATAAAAATAAAAGTGGAATCATCTCCTCTTACCGGCCTTTGCCACCAAAACCAAGAATCATCTCATCGACGACGAGCTTACCCTCGACATACATAAAGACACAATTGGATTAATCTTTTATCTACTGGAGTGGGAAAGCGTCTGGTTCCAGGAGCATACTGGATATAAAAGGAGGACGTCTTGCAATTTATAACTCTATCGGCAGATAAGAGTCTACTGCCTGTACGCCATGTCGAACGGAACCAAGCCACAATTTCAGGGGGCCTGTATAGCTCCATTTCTTCAAGAAGATTTGTTTCCTTCAGAAGGCGGTTGTAAGTGCTTCTAGTGCTACTTGAGGGTTTCTTGCTGACGATATGAAGTTGTCCAAGGTCGATATTGCTCACCAGCTCTCGGTCCATCCTGTTGTCTTCCATGTCCACCAGCAGATTGGTTATATCCTGACAGTTTTAATACTGTCACACAAGTAGCAAATTGGATCAATGTAGTTTCACTGGTAGCAGTTGCCTTTTTATTAGCCTCATTCGCATTTCTTCCGGTCGAGAAAACGCATCGTCACTACTTAAGTATATGCTTGGCAATGGCGGTTATTTTGATGAACGTAAGTCGGCTATTCTTTTTATTGATGCCATTTGGAGCTGGAAGCGTTGGGTGATTATTGCGACAACCGGGTCGACCAGAAATTATAGAATCTCTTATATCTATACAGTTGTCCCAATATTTACTAACTATTATCAGCTTGGATTCATCGTTCCCTTGGGTGCGAACCCAGAACAGTGCTTCAATGAAATCACGCCACATGATATGACAAGTAATTTATCGTGTGCTTTTTCCGGAGCTTTCTTGATTGCAGGAGGTTGGGCTGGAGTTATGTGGGTGTTTTTGCGCGCCGTCGCCCTTCATCTTCAAATCTGTTGGCAGATGGTTATTGGGAAGAGATTCATGTGGGGTGCACTTGCCACTGGTTGGGGAATTCCTGCAATTGGGTTGACTGTGGCATTGGTGTTCAGTGGTGTTTCGTTTCGATTCGGTGATACTTGCCATGTCAACCACCAGAACAGCCTGGCGGATCTCTGGATTCCTTTGCTAGCTTTTGCTGGCATCACTGTCATCATTCAATTCGGAACCTTTGGATACTGTATTAAAGTTTACCTCCAGTCTCTCGCCGATGACTCAACGACCACAGACACCTCCGGGCTTCCATCATATTCTACCAGCGTTCGAGGAACAATTTCACCCAAGCAAGCCTACAGAAGAGTCAGAAGAGTCATTGAGCTCCAGTGGAGAGGCATTGCAATCGTTCTTCTGATCATTGCTGATGTCATATTCTTCGCCATTGTCTTCGTATTTGCGGATGGCACCGAGACGAAAATTATCAAGAATCCTCAAACAGCTCTGCCCTGGTTGACTTGCATAGTTCAAAAAGGAGACAAGAACCAGTGTCTGTCATTGACAGATAATATAATCGTTAACGAAGCCACTATTATCGCTGTTCTTCTACTCCTTTCGGTAAGTTCTTTTGGTCGCTTCATACTTTCTCACTTACTGATTTGTGCCCAGCTCAACGGCATTTGGTGTCTCTTCCTCCTAGGTCGTATCTCAATGTTTACTGGCTGGCTCGAGCTTCTCCGCCCTCAGCCTGATGTCGAGTTCGTAAGCGTTGATGTCCGCCAATTCAAAAACACACCCGATTCCTATGAAATGCTATCCAAGGATCGCGACATGAGCAAAGACGCCGAACTTGATCAACAACCCTACCATAAAGCCTACACCTCTCCTGCTCCTTCAAACGTAGTATCACCCATATCTCCCATATCGCCTGCTGTCACCAAAAGTCGCCGTGAAACACCGGATTATTTCGGTCGCGAAGCAAGATACAAATCCCCATCACGTTCCTTTAGTTCGCCCAAACCACCACTGGGATTAGCGAGGTCTCAAACCGAAAGCTGGGATTCTACGAGTACCCATGCTCCACCTATGAGTTTCACCGGTGTGGACACGATGAACATGAACAAACTATGAGTTGTATCTATTTTTGCTAAATATTTGTTTTGTTTTCGCTTTCGATTTCTTCTGCTCGCATTTTAGCGTCCTGTTTTTTTTAATTTGTTTATATTATGTCTCATTTTATATAGTATCCCTTTGGTATTGAGAAAAAGGGTCTCGGTGTGGCGTGTCGCATCTATATTCTGCGTATAGATTCTGGGGAGTCTAGGTATAAAAGACTCGGGATGGGTGATCATTAGAGTGCTGGATTTATTTTTGGGGTTCTGGATTGAAGGGACGGAATATAGGAATGCCACATGGCAAGCAGCAGGCTTGGGAACCTGAGTCAAAAATCGACTTCAAAGATCCTTTGAGAAATGATTCATATCCTGTGGATGGTGGATTCTTTTCAACCCGGTTACCTTCACCGGCGGGACTTTTTCTTAGGGACCGACTTTTACGGGGAATGGTAATTAGGAATCAACTCTACCTTGGTTTTTTTGTAGACGAGGAGGGAAAAGAAAAAATATCAAACTCTCAAAAATTATGGACTTTTGCTTGAATCATTGTTGAGTCTCTTTCGTCGTCGCCATCCTTCCCCTTTCTCCACCCCCTTCCCTATCCAGCCCCCATATCCTTAAGCGATCCACTGGATTCTTCTTTTCAACACGCTGAGTCACACCACACAGACTACAAACGGACCTTCTGAAAAGCTTACCGAAACCTTGCGGCATATCTACAACCAACACCACCAACACCAACACCAGCCTCCCTGCACTGCGCTATCAAGCCTCTTTACCCAAAAGTACCAGAAAAGATCTTCTCTACGTCGCACAATCTAGATCTTCCCCTGTTCCTGTTCCGGAATCTGCCCTGACATTGTTCGGTAAACT
This sequence comes from Hymenoscyphus occultus, assembly GCA_900536445.1. Taxonomy (NCBI): domain Eukaryota; kingdom Fungi; phylum Ascomycota; class Leotiomycetes; order Helotiales; family Helotiaceae; genus Hymenoscyphus; species Hymenoscyphus occultus. The sequence goes on from UNPT01000085.1 coordinate 101,181, forward strand.
GCAACTGGCCTTCCTGTTGGATTCCCGACCGGCTTTGCTTCCTGTGCCGCGCGGTGCCATGATATGCCCTTGAGAGCTTCGTACACGAGGACCGAATCGAGGCTATTTGCTAGTAAATCTGGATCCCGTAGAGGGGGTGAGATTCTTAAATTCGATGTGGGATGTTGGGGTTTAGGCTCGTGTTTTGGGTGTTTGTTGTTGGATCAAGTGAGAGCTGTGGGGATGTCTTTTCCCAATATTTGTACAGCCTTATTTCTAGGTAAGGTAGTCGGGAATCTTGCCACTCAATACTCAATTTTCATGTGTTGGTTCTGTTTGTTTGCCTCCCTGGATGTCTGGGTTGGGTAGTAATCTTCGGCTGTGCGTGGATTAACAAGCCTATTGTCAATTCATTTCTCGGGTGCATACATCCACAGAGAATGTTTGATTCCCATCTTGGAAATCAACGGTCGCTTGCGATTTCAGAGCCATTGCGGATTTTATTAGTTACCCCAGGATTCGGGTTTGTCATGTTGAATGAATGCTTTGCTTGGGTTTCACTAAAAAGATCTTAGAGCATCTTGGGAGATGTAGGTGGACGAGCGAGAATTGAATGGTTGGAGGTAGAATTATGCTTCTCAGGTATTATGTATTTTGGTATATTAAAGACGGTAGCTGTTTGATTGCCCTAGGGACTATAAGTGGTCTAGCGTACAGGTAGACAACTTTAGATCTATATCCCTCGCTAGTTTTCCACCAATTGCAATATACACATTTCCCGACCGACCAAAAATTCATACGACATGGTCTTACCTAATATCAAAACTTCTCTTTGAGTATTGCCTAGACACTATTTATAGCACCTTATTGCTAGACATTCGACGATTCAACGACTGTCTGCAGCAAACGAATCAACAACTCCCGTTCCCCATTTCACTAACACGCGGCCTGCTCCTCTGCGCTGATAACCCGGATCCCATGAATGAAAGCTTCGAGGCTGTTTGGAAGAGTGTATAAAGTATAATTATCATCTTCTCATTTGTAAGATACCTGGTTGTTGATCTGTATATACTTTATAAAACTCTATTATACGAAACCTGTAGTACAAGTAAAATAATTGTCTTAGGATACCTAAGGTAGTGAAAAATAAGAGTTAACAATTATTCAAGCTCTTTATACAACTATTTTAGTTGTACAACGCTTTTGGGATAATTTTGTTCTAAGAGAGGTGTGTATGGACAGTGAAACGACAATGTTTCTTATTATCCCCAGATATTCCTGATCATCTTCAATGAATCTAGCACCTCTCAACTGGTCTCTACATTCGCTGTGTATATAAGTATAATCAATTTGACAGCTGCTAAAAGCACGATGATGAAGGTGAACCCTCGTATTACCATTTCTGAACTGCACAAGATTCTCTTATTCACTACATGTACACCCTCCGTATCTCTTTACACCTCATACTAACAAACGACTAGGCGGTTCCATTCACCTCATCCTCGAAGGCTTTTTTGCTCTCCTTTTCGCCTTACTTCCATGTTTTCAACAAGAAAAGAATGGCGAACTCATCGAAATATGTCGACAGGATGACTCTTTGTCCGGGTGTGGTTGCATCTCAAGTTAAGCTTTGAAGCAATTCGATATCATTGTGCTTTGTTTATTCTAACTACGGCGATGTTGATATATGAAAAAGTCAAGGTTACTAGTAGTAGGGGTCTAGTGACTGGCGTGTTTACGAAAGTAATAAGGAAGTCGACAAGAAACAAGCTAAACCTTCTTTCAATATAGGACTAGAAGACAGATATGCAATTTCGTTGTTCTGCTTAATTTGGTAAAAGCAACGCCAAATTACAATCCTGGCAATTAGATTCTATCGCCCGGCTAGCTGGCACTTTGCGTCTTTATGTGTATTCCGTTTTGCACAAAACTTGGAGACCTTTGCTTCATCGACCATTTCGCTCGCTCAACACAACTTTGTCATTTGCCTGCTTGACAATGACACTATTCATATTCAGCCATGCCATTAGCTTCTCAAGAATGCAACATTACTTACTTATATCCATCTGTATCAAAATACTGCCCGCACACGTATTGATTGTCTGCGTAATTGCAAGTGTGCACAATATCATCGGCGTAACTTGCAAGGTACGAAAGGTTAGGGCAGATTTGGTAATCGTTCTTAAATCCGACATCAAATGTTAGTTATCAATCCTCAAAAGATGTAACAATTTCGTATTAACACAGCGGAGGGGGATAAACTTACATCGTTGCATAATTTTATTTCCCCTGAACCATAGCAAGTCAACCGTTGGCATGTGTTGGACTCGATACATATGGTTGCCAACCCTTTTGGCCAATAGTCCCAGAGATAGTTGATTCCTTGTTCGATATCTAGTCGCGACGTGTATTTCCATGGTTGACTTGGGATATCGGAACAGCAACAAAGTTTGTCCTGTGGTCAAGTGAGTATATGTTCCCATTGAATATGTATCGATGAATGATAGATCCGGGCGAATGACACGGGCTTACAGTACCTTGTTACGCTTAGCAATCTGTGGAGATTCTGTGAGGGCCATAGAGCGTATATTGTCGCTGGTTTCTAGGTCTGCTGCAGAGGCATGACGAGATGCAGTCTCAAGAGAAGAGAATGGAACTGGAGAAGGGTTGGAAGGAAGTGGGTTTGCGATGGCCTATGGATGATGTACACTTTAGTATGGCTAAATGGACGTCTTAGCCAATACTCACCGAAAAAAAAAGACCAAGAAGGCCAACTAGTAAAGAGACGAAGCGCATGATTACGTTTTGCTTTCGATTTGGGTGATAATGGGTGTCTGTGTCTGAGTAAGGTTGTGTTTTCTGGTATTGGAGACTTTGAAGTTTTTGTTGTCAAGAAAGAAAAAGAGAGGGCTTGGTTACTCTATAACTCATGGAATACTTGAAACTACGTCACCCTGAAAGTGATAAATACACAATAGTAGACATGCATCTGGACAAAGGATACAGGAACGTCATAACTGGAGTGATGGACCCACTTTTCGCTATCAATCTACAACTTTCCATTGAATGTTGCTCTCTATACTTCAAGTGAAGGCGAGCAACAGCTTTCAGGGCCTTTTTTTACTTGTAATTAACCCGACGGAATCATATGCTTCATCTCTTCGTTTTATTCAGAATGTTTTTTTCAGAGAGAGAAAAACTTCATCTCATTCACCACAATTGTGAACATATCCTGGAATCGTTTAGGCCACGTTGACTTTGAAGAGCCTCACTTGACGGAGGTCAGGTGAAATATCATATTAGTCATTAGAAAACTTCGGCAGAGTTCCATATCTCTTATCGTATAGTGATATCATACTATTTTCAGATTCGTTACGCATGCAAAGTCTCACCATAATGAACGAAAACCTTTCGCTTCGTCTTTTGACAAACTTTATCCTAGAATATAAGATAGACCTAACTATTTACTAGAAGAGCTTAACTATAGTAGCTATTATAATCCCTTCGAATTTATAGAACTCGACCCTAAGTTCAAGTGCGCCTGGATGAATCAAGATGCGACACTTTTCTTTACTCGCGTATCTAAAAAGAAGAACGCTGGCCTATCCGTCGGAAAAGAACCCATTGCATCTATACCGAAAGCTCATATATACAGAACGCGAGTTTCCCTTACTCAACTCCTCTCAAGATCACATCGGCAGCTTTCTCACTGATCACCATGGTAGGCAAAACAGGGAAGGCACCTGGTACCTTTGGGAACGCGCTCCTAAATCAAAATCAGCACATGGTTGTATGAACAAAAGCTGCTCCAAGCGAAGGAGATATAGCTTGATATATGGGAGAACCTTGGTCTAGATGGATGCAGTATAGAAGAAGGTTACTTACGCATCTACAACTCTCAAATTCTTCACACCTCTTACTCTAAAGTTCGAATCCAACACAGCAAATGGATCATTATCAGCTCCAATAGCACAACTGCTACTGACGTGATGACTAAAGATCTGATCTCTCAAGAACTCTTTCTGGTCCGCAACGGTACAGTTCTCATGTGTGCAAGGATGGAGTTCCGTAAACTTGTTGTTAGGGACAGAATTGAAGTAAGGACGCATCCACTTCGCTGCCTCGTACATCTCATTCAGATCTTCATCATCACCCTTGGAGAAGAATCCGAGGTTGATCTCTGGTGTTTCTCGTGGATCGGAGCTCTTTAGAAGGACACGACCATTGATGTTTTTGGGGTTCATGTGAACCATTGCGCAAAGAAATTCGTTGACGTATTGAGTCGGGAACTCGGGCCAGAATCCTTCAAAAGAGAATACTCCGCAGAAGAAGTAGATGTTTCTGATTTTTGCAAGAGCCGTCTTGAGCATCACCTGAAGGACGGTGATTAGTTACTACTTATTAGGGGCAGGTTGCTTGACTTACATCAAAGAAGGGCCCTCCTGTGATCGGTTTCTCGTACTGACCCATGATTCCACCCTCGTAGTTGTCTTGCAGGTTAGCCCCAACTCCGGGGAGATCTTTGATGACTGGAATGTTGAACTTCTCGAGCTCAGCAGCTGGTCCGATTCCGGACAGTTTGAGGATCTGTGGACTATTAAATGCACCACCCGCAATGACTGTGGGTTCAAGGAGTCAGCTATTGCAGATCCGTACCAGGTTTGAGGACGACTGCGGGTAGAAAATAGGATAATAGGTCAAGCGAAGCGTGAGAGAAGAGAAAATCCATCATCACTTACTGACTTCCTTTGAAGCAAATACTTTGCCTGAAACACCCGTCTCAGAAGAATTATAGAAAGGATCAGCGCCGTAAAGATGTGGGCCTTGAACGAATTCAACACCAGTAGCTACAGGGGCATTGGGATCAGTAGTGTTGAAAATGATCTTGGTGACAAGTGTGTTGAGCTGAACCGTGAGCGGGAATTTCTGCGCGTCTGCCAAGGTCTCCCTAATGTAATAAGCTGGGGAGGAGCGAATTCCATTCTTATCATGGGTCAAAGGTCCAAAAATTCCTAGGCTTTGATCGCGATTCGGATCGGCTGCATTCATATCCCTTTTCACAAGTTCAGATAAAGCGGCATCTCCAGATCCCGTAGCATTGGCTACCAAGCTCGCAATTACGAAGCTATCTGAAGTAAGATCGCTTGCCCAGGCGTTCGTAGCTTGTGATGTCTGCAGCCACCCATTGAAACCATGAGTTGATGTACTTCCATTGGGGACATAGTTGCAGCTTTCGAGTTTGACGAGATGTTGTCGCATGTTCTCTTCCAACCAGGAATCGTCACCTGTGATATCGGCAATATATTTCCACTGATTTTAGTCAAGTCAGCTTTTGTTTTCTCTAATGTTTGAGGAAAGCCCGCAGTTTGATCAATCTTTCGAGAGAGAATAACTTAATAAGAAGCCGCCAAATATATTTGACATAGGCTTAGTCAGATGGAGTACATGGGGAAAAGGAAATAGTCCAATTACTTCTGCGGTAGCTGGCATAGCGATATTTGCACCGTTATTCATGGCACAACCACCCAACATACCGGCGCGAGGATACCTTCAATATAAGTTAGTTACAATTTCAGATACTGTTTCCCCCCACGATTCATTGAAAATAACCTACCAAACACCCAACCTCTCAGCACCTTCAGGCGGGTCCAATCCAACATAAAAACTCCCATCAGTCTTTCTCCACGTAGTATGCAAATACTTCTTCTCCTTCTCCTCATCATCCGAATGCGCGACCCAAAAATCCCATCTCGTATTTGGAGCTTCATACGCATTGATGAAGTTCCAGGTGCTTGTGATGTTGGGATTATCGCTTTGATCATCACCCGCGTCAAGCAATAAAACCGAATGACCGGCTCGCGCGAGATTCGCAGCCAGAGGACCGCCTCCGGGCCCAGAACCAACAATTACATACTCGTAAGTGGAATCTTGGGCTTGGGTGAGAAGCGGAAGGACGAATGCGGGGAGCAGATTGAAGATTTTCATCGTTGCGGAATCTTTCCACCGAGAGAAGAAATGGAAGTGGGGAATGAGGTGAGGGAGGCAATCAATTGTTTTCGCGAAGTGCCATCCTTAAGTATTAGCTCGGCAGATCAGATGGAGTGGATCAGTGCCGTTCATTAGATGTTCGTTCATCCCCCGCATAGTGATAGAGGCGGGGATGCTACTCATTTGAGTTGCATGCATGTAAGCAGTCCATGGATTCAGAAGTGCTGTTCATTAGCACCGTGGTAGTTATTGCAGAAAAACTTGCTTGGTCTTTGATTCAAATAGTGAGATGCTTGATAGTGCCTGAAGCTCTTCTTAAGAAAATATGGGGAGTTTACCTTTTATTCTCCCCTAAGAAAAACTTTTCGAAAAAGATATAAGGTGGTATTCGCTTATGCTGTTTACCCGGCGTGGGGTACTAGCCGGGCAGTGGCGGTTACAGGGAGTTTAATACTCCAGAAGAAAATCATTCTAAATTGCTTGGCTGGTTTAACAGTTGTTAGTATTACCTAGGTACCTAATAGTAGTCAGTTCGTGTTTCATTTGCGCTATTACTTAAGGTTAGAAGGAGTAAGTATTATTTATCTTAGCTTCTGGACCCTCTTATAAAGGCTTTTGGCAGTAAGGCTTTCCCATTTGACCCACGTGACCTACTCTTGAGCCCTACTTACCTGTAGCCTTTATTTTAAGGTCTAAGTAATAACGGCAATTTAATTAGTAACCCCTAATAAAATTTTCTTAATAATTTACACTTCCCTCTCCCCCCCCTTCCTCTCTCTCCTCCTCTAACAACCACAAAATAATTCCCCTCCTTCCGCCCGGAAAAAAAAAACCTCTCCGCCGAAAAAAAATGACAAAAAATCAATACGACGCCTAAGAGATTCGAACTCTTGCTCCCGAAAGAAATGCCTGGCTTTGTCGAGGACAGTAGCAGGGCATCGCGTTAACCACTCCGCCAAAGCGCCTGGTGTATTGTTAGTTGGATGCTTGGTTGCCTTATTGTGTAATATCAATGTATGACGCGAAGATGGTAGGGTAAGGTGGGGCGTGTGGGCTTGGCGTGCTGTGGATTAGGCGGGGTTTATCCGAGGGATATGAGAGAAGGGGATGGGCACGGATGGGGTAGAGTATGAGGGGAGATGTATTGGTTTTTGGAAAACACGATATATGGTAGTTTTATTGGATCATGAACGAGGATCTGAGATAATGGTTAAGATAAGATGTTTGATATGTAAAAGCATTGCAGGAAGTTCACGAAATATTGGTACATTGGTATATTTGTAGAAACAGCGACAAAAGTTCCATGACCCAGCAAGTAAAATTTCATTTCTCCCTTCTGGTCAAATCTCACGCCTCACATACTTCCCCCATCTTCTCAGTTTCCCCAACCAGAATCTCACGAAAGACATTCTTCTTCCACTTCTTCTCATCCTTCTTCTCCTTCGGCGGCCCAGTCGTCGTCTCAATCGTATTAATCTTCACAGGAAGATACTCCGCACTCTTCACTTCCTCCAACCACGGCATCACAATCTTCGCTACATGCATCCTCACAAAATAGACAAGTTGGCCCGCATGCGGCGCCCCATCATGCAAAGCTATGAAATTCACTCGCGGCAGCACCAGCGCGTTACAGATCCTGGGACCATAACTTTCGGGGAGTTGGACGAGTCTTGTTGCGGGGAGATGGGGATGGGCTAGAGAGGAGGTGGCGACGAGTTGGGGGAGGTGGTCGTGATTCAGTTTTTCGTGCGCGTTTCGTAGGACGAATATTGCGGAGAAGTGGAGGGGTTTGGTTTCTTCCTTGTTGTCGGCGCTGGGCTTGGAAATTTTTGATTTTGGTTCTGGAGGTTCGGCAGTAGCATCGTTTACCGACGCGTTTTCTTGGTCACCATTGGGTTTTGAGACTTTGGATGAGGATTCTAGACGTCGTGTAATGGCCCGAAGACCAATGGAAATGAATGAGGATATTTCTGGCGGTGGGACAGAGTTATCTGGTTGTAAATGGTCTTTATCGTCTTTGGCTTCTTTTCTCGAGCGCTTGGCTCGTTTGCCTTTGCTTTTTGCTGGCGTGTTGTTTGTGCGATGTTTGCCGATTGGGGATATGAGACTATGATGAGAGAGTCAGATGATGGACCTTGAGTGGGTCAAGGGCCAAACTTACCTGCAGAGAAGCTCTAGGATGTGGTCTTGATCCTTTGGAGAGATTTCTGGCCTGTGGATTTGTGAGTGGTTTGCTTGGAAATGTGGGGTGACGACTTTACCATTTGGTGGTTGTGAATGGTGTATCCAGTTGAAAGACATTCTTTGTCTTTTTATCCATGATGGATATGGGACCTTTTCAGGAGATTATGGGAGAGCTTTCCTAGTTTCGTCTCAAGGGTGGGTGATTTAAGATTTCTCGCTAATTCATAGTGAGTGAGCTTGAGATATAGAGACAGAGGTGGGTGACACACATGTGTTTTGGGCGGAGCACACGTAGAGGGCTGACGTTCAATTGACTTTTTTTTAGGCGTGTTTGGAGCTTGTGTTGGAGCTTGGGCATTGGATTTCGGTGGAGAGCGAGGAATAAAAGCGGCATCGCTACTTCCTGATGAGGTAACATAACACTTTACCATTTATCTAATTTGTAGAATATTAAAATTGATTGATACAAATGTCTGAAATCTTTCAAAGGATTGCCTGGTATCTCATATATACCTATCTAGGTTGATAACTGGAAGAACAACAAGTGGGCCGGCCTACTGAGCCGACTGACCGACCGACCTACTTGAGCTGCTCTCACTACTATGTACAGTACCCGCCCCACTACCAACTTGTACGTATTGCCACTTTAATGACATGCACAAGGCTGCGGTTGATGAAACCCTTAGTTACAGCTCTAAGCTCAATGCTCAATGCCCTGCAATACAGAGCCAAATTAGAGGGAGGTAATCGCATCTAGATTGAATTATATAACACCAAGCGAATTCTACAAATAATAAGAACATACGAATTCACTCTAGCAGTCAGTGTAAGAGAGTACCGTACCTTTACTAGGCAGTCAGAAGTGCCTAACCCAAGTAGGCTTAGGTGATCTCCGTTTATCCACTATCCCTGATAATGATAATCCGATTGTGGCCTTAGGCTGTTATCAGAGGCAGAGGGGACCTGGTCGGTCATCTTTGCCAGGTTCACGCGTAGGTTACAAGCTCCATCAATAGCACCGACCGTGAATTTCTTCCCCTCACACGCATCCACCTCAACTCCATTCTTTGACGTAGAAATATTCATTTGCTAGGTCATTTCTCTTCTGCCAGATTCCGTGTTGGTTAGTCGTTTTCTTTCTTTGCTGGCCGTCCAAAACCCCCTCTGAATTGCTTCTTAAACCCCGCTGGTCTCTCTAGCGGGAGCTGCAGACACACCCACACCTAACCCACCCACATCCGACCGACCTACATTTACTGATATGATGACGACGGTAGAGCTCCATCCGATCGCCTAAACCACAGGTCCATTGACAACCTTGCACTGCAAGTATTGGGACCGACGAGCTTCACTTATGGGAATTTCTAGATCTCGCCAGCTTCTGCAATTGTGCTGGGATTGAGCAGCAAGTAGCAGCAGCAGAGGAGCAGCAGCAGCAGTCGCTCTTGCGCTCTCTGCTTGCGCGCCCGCAAACCTGAGCTCACGATACCTTCCCTCGCCCCGCCGCTTCTGGTACCTCGCTCGCGACCCAAATGGACCCTTCACCAGCCGAGCTCTCGCGAGAACGTGCGGTCTCCTCAGAGCCTTGCTCAACCCGCCCCAACCCTTTCAAAGACGACGACCCCTCCGCGAGAAAGCGGCAACGGGTCTCGAGAGAAGAATCACGAAGCCGATCGGTCGACACGGTCTGCGAATCCGAAAGTGCTCCCGTCCCTCCTAGTGAATGCAGCACAAAGGCTGTAGCCGATCCTGCCCCGCCTCACACTCCAACGCGAGTATATCCTCCTGGTCATCCAACGACCGAGCCAACATCGAGCAGAGTGACCATCAATCTGCGAACGGCCCCTCCTCTCGAATCCATCCCCTCCTCTCCGCCTTCTCCTACCACACCCACCACACCTTCCAAGATGGCCAACGGGGAGGAAGCTGATCCACGAGCCAGTATAGAATCTGAGAGTGATGCCCTGTCAACCGCTCCAGCAGTCGGGACTCCCACTTCTTCTCCCTCCGTCCCAGGAAGCCCGCCCATTGAAGTTATACCGCTGAGTGAAGATGATGGAGATTTCGAGGACAGCAGTCCAGCGGTGGCTATCCTGGATACTGACAAAGTTCTGGACTTTCCTTTCCTAGAGAGTGGTGAACCACTACCAAACGCCATTCGCAGAGTAGCAAACTTTCTTCAATATGGTTCGTCACTTATTACGCTGCCTGGATATTTGCTAATCAAAACAGAGGAGATCGCGACGGATGAAGTATTTTGCAAGCTTCGGGATTGGATGAACGATATTGTGAACGAGACTGACTCCTCTCAACTCTACCGACAATACTGCAAATATCGAGAATTCTGGCAGGCTCTCCCTGATGTGTTTTGGGCACTGAATTCCCGAAGGTAAGTTCATCTCATCCGTCTTCACCACATCCTCCTTGCTAACTGGGGCTATTTGAGTAGTCGATTTTTCGGCGAGTTTCTGCGACGTGATCCTCACGGTCGTCAATCACTTTGCGAAATGTTCTCTCAGTTTGCTCGGCTCGCCGGACGATTTGTGGCAATGGACGTCAAAACCTCGTCGCAAAAAGTAGATATGGAACAAGATCCGGACCTAGGCTCGAAACGAATCCTTGAAGTCTTCGGTTTCTTGCTACGAAAAGAAGAAACCACACATATCGGGAAAAATTTGGAAACGCATTATGAATGGGCTTGGGATCAAGATGTTGTGAGAATGATGACTTATTTCATAAGTGCGGGCGGAACTATCTCAAATTTGACAAAACTCGTCGGTGCTCAACTTGCTATCGTCCCACGAAACCCCAGGGTCATAGAGAACCTGGTGGAGCCTAGTCGATTAGCGTTCAGGGCTATTTCGAGCGCTGCCAAACTTTTGGAAGGTTCATATGCGCGAGAATCTGGTGAGAATGCGAAGCAAGTAATCGCCGATGGTTACAAGTTTTTCAAGGTCATGTCATCAGGATTGGATACCATCATCGACAAACATGTCACATACCTCACAACAGATGCTGCTCAGGCTCACATACACAGCTTGTTGTACATCTTCGAACAAGCAATGAAATACGAGAATGACGAAACCCGAGCACTCCTTGATAAGCGACAATCGGAGCATCCTGAGACACCAAGAAAATATTTGTCTATGGTGTTCTCATACGAATGGCGATTTATCATTCTGAAAAAACTCATTACATCAGCGCAGATGCAGTTGAGAGTTGTAGGGACTACGACCATGTGTTCTGACTTACTTCGGGTTTACAATATGCCCAGAGTCAATGATCCACCTCGCAGCATTATGCTATTGTTCTTGGCCCACTTTGTGCTGAACAACAAGCTCATCGAATATCTCGTTGGTATTGGGTCGCACCCCGAGATCATCAACGAGAGCAGTAACATCCTAGGCTTCCTAATTGTAACCAAAACCTACACCCCAGAACTGACCGACTTGATCTGGCGGACAGTTACAACAAGCCAAGATCCTCGTGTAGTCGAGGCCATTCTGCGAATGATCAAGCAATGTATCAACCTGTACGATTATGCTGGCGCTCTGTACATTATCAGCAAAGTAGGCCGTCTTCCTATCGAGGCATTCAATACGCCTATGCGAGAATTCTGTGAAGTTGTCTTTCATCAGCTCGCTCAAAAAGCGATACAGGAGAATGTCCGATTTGTTGACGCACTGCCTTACCAGCTATGTGTTAGACTCATCCGGGAGTCCTCGATTATCAATTCGGCCCACCCGGCAGGGCTTCCGGACATTCAAAACTTTGCGGCCTTCAAACTTCGCGAGCTTTTGACACAAGGACCCGAACCCAAGATCAGAGAGGAGATATATTCTAGTTGTATCGAGGAAATCTCTTCCAGACAAGCATCGGCTCCTGGTAGCATCTGTGTCCTGTACACCTTCATTAAGCACCATCTCCATGCCGACTTGCGGACCCTGACCACCCAATCAGGTCTCACACAAATTCTCATCGAGGAACTAGAGTACACAATAGCTGGCAATCGTGATTCATCTGTTAGAAATACGCCGGCGAGCGTCGCCCGTCGGGATCTCATTCTTCTACTTATTGTTCATCACCCAGAAACAATTACATCGGATCTTGGTCGGTGTCTCTGGGATCACTTAGTAGGAAGCGAATCCAAGAATATGGCGGAGCGTGCAGATTGGTGGAATGTCATCAACAACGCAGTGAAACGATCTCCCAACAATAATCCGTATCTTGTTACTTGCTTCAAAGAACACCTTCCAAATCTTCCACCTCACTGCTTTACTATGGGCACGTTGGAGTTTGCTCGTTCCGCGGTCAGATCTTGGCTGGAGGCAGTCGGGGTTAATCTTTTGGCTGGTGACACTCGAGCATTTGAAACCCCTCCTCTCGAGCAAATATGGCGCATGATATTAACTGCACCTCCAAACACAATTGATGCCGCAGCAATCACTATTCTCGTTGAGGTATACGTTGATAGCGTTCTCATCACGTCCATGCCACGCGCTACTGCGAGAAGTATACACCTAGTTCTCGTGGATCGTTGTTTGAAACAACTCTCGGGTGCGGCTTCTCGACTCAAATCCTTCAGCGAGGGTACAGCGAACGAGCAGGAGGATGGGATGGTCATTGTTCCATCTGAAGCACAATTTCAGGAACAGGAGAGAATCTTCGCAAGATCTTTAGCTGTACTGAGAGAATTTCTGAAAGCTTATCAGCTAAAGCCTCGATTTGCGACGCCGAAGCCCAAGCTCCCGCCACCTGCGGTCACTGGTGCACTAGAAGGGGAACCTATTACTCTCAAATACCAATCCTTTGACGGAAACAATCATACGGAGGTGAAGAGCTTGACGATTGGTAGTCTGAACACTGCTGCGGCTTTGTTTGCCAGTCTTCAAAAGGCGACAGGCTTCCGCAATTACAAGGTATTTTGTCAAGGTAAAGAGTTTGATCCTGATGAGGTTGAGGTTTGCAAATCCCTTCAGGACCTGAATGTGAGTGGGCTTGTCTTGGTACAACGCCGCGATGGCGAAAGATCAGCGGCGTCATTTGATGTCACCAAGACTACACTCGAGCTAGAGATTATGAAGCACTTTGAAGAGCTGTGGAGTTACCTGAGTATGCAAGAGAAGGTTGCTCAAGAGGTACCTGTTCCTTAACCACGAATGTCTGTGTTTAACAGCTAACCATGTCTTGCAGATTTACCATTTTCTGATCAAGTTCCCCGTCTATGATCGAATTTTGAAGGAATTTGATGATGAGAGCATACCATATACTCAGATATTCCCACAAGGCCAGCCATTCAGATGTCTTTATGCAATTCACGTCCTCCGAGAATACATCGCAGGTCAATCCCAGAAAGTGAGGACAAACCTGCTCTTGGAATCTGAAAGTTGCTAACTTTGTTTTAGGGTGTCGTAAATGAAGCAGCATTGACAAGAGCTATCTCCTTAATTGTTGCGGCAATTTCCGACGAAAAGGTCTTCGAAAACTGCACCAGTGCTGAACTGAAGGATCGACTTACTCTGCATTTTATTGATTGCTTCATCCAATTCTTGAAGGGTGAGCTTTCATATTTCAATGAATGCATGAAGTTTGCTAACATGTCATAGAACCACTTCTTCCGCCCTCAGTTGCCCCACATCTAACGGATGTTCTACTCAGTCGCCTCCTAACGCTACTTGACGAGTCAAGATCTTGCGCAAGCACTCCTCAATCGGTAAATCTGACATGTAGATTAACTGAAGCGCTTTTGGAAGCATCACTCCACAATGCTACTTTCTGGGAGTCATTGGTAATCCATCTGAATAATGGCACTCTGCTTCATGATTTGGTTCTTGGGGACTCTCGCTCTGTCATCCGAAAGAGTTTTACAAAGCAGATTATGAACAAGTGTACATATATCCCAAGGTAGGGAATAGCTCTGTCTGATGTCAGATCAATGTCTAACCTTATACAGCCCTGCTCAAGTTCCTACCACCGGTTTTCTCACAGAGTTCTGGCCAATGCTAGGTAGACTTATTCCAAAGGCGGTAGACAATCCTCGTCATTGCGAAGAGATTTTCCTCTTGGCACACGCATTGTTCAAGAGACTTGTAGATACCTCGGTTGATTCCCTTCGCCTTGGTGATCTGGTGAAAGAATGGGGAGCTCTGCTGCTACGTCACAAATGTATTGAAGTACGTGAACTTTCCGGCCTCTTCATGTTAATTGTATCTGAGCTGATTATCGGCAGAGTGTTGGACATCCTGAAAGTATTGACATGGTGGCACATGGCCTGGCAAATCTCATCTTCTCTGCGGCTTCTTTCGCCAAGGCATCTCAGCATTCACTGGCAAGCGGGTAACGTACTTCTTCTGCAATGACCGATCTTCTGCTAACTAGATTAGTGCTATTGGTTGCCAGATCTTCCGCAAGCATCTATTCCCAGAAACGCATCTCAACTATCAGCCCAGATCTGACGAAACCTTGCTGCCTAACATTCCCCTGCTAAACTCATTGACTCGGCAGATTATGTCAGAAGCAGTCTTCTTGCTTGTCAAAGATGATGAGAAGCAATATAAGCTCCTCCTTGGATATTTACTTGAGCTAGTTTCCTATGATGATCGTGTTCAGGACGGTAAATCTGGCATATCCCCCAATCTGTTTTATCATGCGCTTACACATTCGCCAGGACCGTATAGCTACGAGTTGAATTGGCTTCATGATAGAAGCAAGTCGATCCGCTCTGCAAGCGGCTACGTGGGATTGAGAAATCTTTCTAATACCTGCTATCTCAACTCCTTGTTCACGCAGCTTTTCATGAACGTCCCTTTCCGCGAATTTATGCTGGGGGCGCCAGTCGCTGATTTGGAGTCTCAGAAACTGCTCAATCAAACACAGATTTTGTTCGCCAATATGCAGAATTCTTTGACCAAGGCCGCCGACCCACAAAACCTGGCCGCCTCTATTCTCACATACGAGGAGTCGGTAATTGATGTGAATATTCAAATGGATGTCGACGAATTCTACAACCTTCTCTTTGATCGATGGGAAGGCCAGTTCTTGGCGCCGGAGGCGAAGAAGCACTTTCGCTCGTTCTATGGGGGACAGCTTGTCCAGCAGGTCAAATCAAAGGAATGTTCCCATATTTCCGAACGACTCGAGATTTTCTCCGCGATCCAATGCGACATTAAGGGAAAGAGCTCACTGCAGGAGAGTCTTCAGGCTTACGTTGATGGTGAGGTAATGGAAGGAGGTAAGGCATCTGCTTGGACTTGAAAGTTGTTCGCGCTAACATGTGACCTAGATAATAAGTACAAGTGCTCAACGTGTGATCGACATGTTGATGCCGTCAAACGGTAAAGCCATATAACAGCACGAATATGTTCAAGAGCTAACAAATTATGACAGAGCATGCCTGAAAGAGATTCCAGACAATCTAATCTTCCACCTCAAAAGATTCGATTTCAACTTGCGGACCATGCAACGAAGCAAGATCAATGATCACTTCTCGTTTCCAAACAAGATTGATATGCGTCCTTACAAAGTGGAACATCTGATGGAAAGTCCCGAGCAAACTTCCGAGGACGTTTTTGAATTGGTCGGTGTTCTTGTTCATGCTGGAACTGCTGAATCCGGACACTATTACTCTTTCATTCGTGAGAGACCATCCACTAGCGACAACGACAACTGGGTTGAGTTCAACGATGACAACGTTACTCCTTGGGATCCAGCCAACATGGAGAATGCCACTTTTGGAGGAATTGATTATCGTGGACAACTTGACAACGGCAACATGACCTACGACAAAAGCTACAGTGCTTATATGTTGTTCTACCAGCGTTCATCGTCTCTCAAAGCCCAAAAGCAATCTCTAGAGGTTTCAGGAAAGTCTAGTCCAGTTCGATTGCCGATACCTTGCGCGCTTTCGAATCACATCGCCGTGGAAAATGAGTTGCTGATGCGAAAATATGCTCTGTACGACCCCTCGCACTTGAATTTCGTACTAAAGATGCTGGGTAATGTCAAGAAGATCAGCGAGGGAGGTGAACGTTGTTCTGAGAACCACCACTTAGAAAAGCTTGCGCTGAACGCTACTTTTCATCATCTTGACCAGGTTGTTACTCGCACTAAAGAGCTTCCCGACTTTACTTCTTACATGAACGCGATCCACCAAATGTGCGAAAGCTGTGCTGAGTGTACCAGAGATTATCTCGAATGGTACTGCAACTACCCCGAGATTTTGAGGCAGTTGCTTTTCAGAAATAAAGACGGCTTGGTGCGAAGCGAAATCGCAACGTCTATTTATGAATCCTTGCAAAGAATCAAGGCAGATTTGCCATATGCTTATGGACTATCCGACATAATCGATCTTGAAGATGAGGTAGACGGTGACTCTGATCCACAATTACTTCAGAACATTGTGAAGGGTCTGAACAATCTTTGGGATCAATTTCATAACAATTGTCGCGCTTGGCCCGAATACTTTGGTCTTTTGGCCAGTATTGCGTCGATGGGACAAGCCGAAGCGGTCATCCTGTTGGATGCGGGATATCTTCGCAGAACCCTGGAAATTGTTAGCGCAGATAATATGTTACCACTAACTACACAACTCCAACGAATGCTCCTCATTGTCAACAAGCGACAAAACTCCAGACCCGTTTCGTTCGAGGCTGTCATCAAGTTACTTCACAGACTGCTGAGAACTTGCGATCTTTCAGAGGAAGCCATCGATGACAAAAACGTCCGCTTTGATCCCAACAAGCTTGATGCACGCCCGCCACTAACTCACATGGAGCGTGATTATCTGACGCAGCATTGGACCCGAAGTAATGCCCACATACTTGTGGAAAAGCTCCTGCAGATTAATCAAAACTTCAAATGTAGCCGAGAGATCATCATTGCCCTGATTCGATGGCCAGAAGACGACCTAGATCCATGCATTTATTCTGCAATTAGTCATGGGATCAGAAAAGGAACTACTAACGTGGGACCCTTCCTTGCAGCAGCTCTGTTGTATTGCGAATATACAGAGTCTGAAAACGTGATCCCGCTGATTGAACATATAGTGAAGGCAACAAGACAGCTTGACACTGCGGAAGGCAGAGATTTCCTACAATTTTTCACAGAGGTTGTCCATATATCACCGGCCAATCGACGAATCACTCGCGCTCACATACTCTCTCTCTGTCTGGATCTTATCGGAGATTGGGCTCCTCGTCTCTTAACTTATTTCGATGACAACGTCCGAAATGAGACTGTTGTTCTTCTGGGTCGGTTATTGACCACGCCCTGGGAGAACGATGGCGCTGGCAAAGCAACTGAGAATGGAGCAGCCGACGAAAAGGTCCGCCAGGCGGGCCAAAAGCTAGCATTTGATTGTCTTGCATATTTGGACCACACATTCTGCAGCAATGCCCGACAAGCTGTTAGATCCACCGTGCAGCAAATACAAACTGCAGTCGAGAACTGTGAGGCTTTCTTCGAAGGAGAAGAAGATGTCGCACTGCGAGACGAATTCCACGATCAAAAATCAAGTACGTTACAAGTCCATATTCCCTAATAAATCGTCTGTTATCAGATTTACTAACGGCACCTTGTCAGAAATCCTTAAGAGATTGAGAGATTGTACCATCGAGGAAGAAGTTGATGAGGAGGTTTCTGGTAATTCTACCCGTTCTGTTCTACTCGGAACTTCTCACTGACTTGATTTAGATTGGGCTGGTTCCGACGACGAGTACGGTTCATCAGAGCCAGTAGACAGCCTAGAACTTTGCGGCCCTTTGATCGATGACCCGGATCAACTTTAGGCTGGATCTCCAACGACTTTACGACCATTAATTATGCAGAATTTGTTTCACTGGCGCATGAAAGCAAGCGATTTTAAGGGACTTTGAAGGGGAACACAATACAACCTCGACGCATGGTGAATTTGGCGCATGGGAAGGGGAGGGGAAGAAAACTCCGGTACCCCCTTTTGTTTTTCTTCGGGATTTGATGGATGAGATTCGTTTGCCCCGATGGCATTAATCCAATTAATGAAGGGTTTGGTTTTTTTTCTTTACAAAAGATTTCCTGGCTGTTTTAGTGGATGGATGGAGATACACAATTGGATTTGGGGCAGCATTGTTGAGATGCGACTGAGATGGGCAGCGAGTGGAGGTTTGGGGTGCTGCTGAGAGCAAAATAAGGATGCAAATTTTGCTTTTCTTCACCTCGACTTGCTGTATTTCTTGTTATGCTCGTCATCTTAGACGGTCAAGGCGTTTATTCTCTCTCTTTTTCTGAGCATATTGCTCTTTGACTCTCCGAATAAGGCCAGCACATGCGGGATGGTCGTTTTCGGGGCCTGTGCATGGAGAGAGCCAATTAGGGCTATGAATGAATATGAATCATGTATTTCTTGTAGAAGATGCGTGCTTACTTTTTGTGCGGAGGGTTTTAATTGCTTTCGTGAAGTGGTTTATCCCGTGATATGAGTGACTCCTGCTGTATAGACGTAGTAGGTAAGACTACCTTCCTATTCAGACTGCTGGTCGTTTGAGCTCTGGACGGGCATTACTCTAAGAGATTCGAGAAGGGGAAAGGAGTTTGTATTGAATAATGTTTATTCTTCAACTATGTCCACAGGTAACTACTCTTATCCCATGACAATATGCTCGCTTCCCATGCTTGTATGCGCTAGTTGTAAATACAGTATCACTCCTCTCAGAAAGAATCTATTCAAACGCTCCACAAATTTCCATTCAAGGCACGACTCCAATTGCAGCACTTGCTCTCAGATCCCCCTTCTTTCACTTTCATGAGTATTGACAATCACCTAACAAGTCTCCACCGCCCCTCTCCTCGCCATCTCGGTCGTCATAAGAAAACCCCACTCCCCCTTCGTGACCGGCGTGATATCCTCAAAAACATTCGGCGTCATCGGGCCCCTAAAATGGGGTCCCCTATCCTCCTTAAACGCCGCCTCGAGATCAAATTGATAACTAATTGCAGTGTCCAACTCCAATCCTCTAGCACTCTCGCCCATGGAGATGGCCGTGAGTGGGACAGCGGTTTCTGGCGTCCCCGAGTCGCAGGATGAAGAGGGGGAGAAGTAGGATACTTCGCTGCTGCAGAAGGAGGAACGGGTGTACATGTCTGAGGTCAAGGAAGAGTGGTTTGTCGTGTCCTCGTAGCTCATTCGTACGGAGCGGAATGTGGGCTGTGGACTGGCTCTTGAGAAGCTTGTTTTAAGCGAGAGGGGCGTGAGCTGGGTGCGTGTGAGGGTGTCTTGGCAGTCTATTGCTCCGGTGTGGGAGAGGCCTCCGTAGGTGATTTTGTAGGCTTGGTTCACGTCGACGAGGGCGGAGAAACTGATCCCGAGCCAGTCGTAGGAGCGGGTGAGGTGGTTCTTGGTGATTGTTTGGGTTTTCTGGGCGAGGATTAGGCGGCGGAGTTCGTCGACTGCGACGGTTAGGGAGTCCTGGGTGAGGGCGTGGGAGTAGGTGAGGAGGTGGGATTTGAATGTGTAGACGTGGTCTAGGGATAGGAGGGTTAGTCCTTCGGAGGAGAAGAGAATTTCGTTTTGGGCGATGGAGCGTTGGATGAGGTCGTTTGTTGGGAGATTGGAGGTGGATGATGTGGATGTGAAGGGTTTTGGTGAGAGCCAGCCTGAACCGATACTTAGGAATTTCTTCTCGGCTTTTTGGATTGTTGAGCGGAGGATCTTTTCAGCCCGGGGTGAGAGTGTGGCTGCGTGGAGTAGAGATATTCCATATGGATTGGGTGCGGTTGGTGTACTGCATGGGAGCGCAGCGGAAGCAACGGATGGAATATTCAGTCTTGGTACAGCTGATTTATCTTTTGGTGAGGATGGAAGCGAGGGATGTTGGGTTCGCGAGAGAGAGATTGTTGATGAGGCAGTGGAATTTGAGTATATAGATGACCCGGAGGAGGAGAGAGAGCTTCTAGATGAGACTTTGCTGAGTGCTCGAGAGAAAGTTGATGACGTCGACGAAGAACGAGACAAGGCAGGCGAAGGTAGTGTCGAGGAAACTGGTGTCATTCCTGTTGATGGAATTTGGACTTCTTTTCGAATAACGATGAGGGAAATGTGTAGGTTCTTTCGTGACAGGCGAGCCGACACATACTCTAATGCTGAAGTGAGAACGGCAGGTAATATTTTGGCATCAAGAAGCGATGAGCCAGCTTCAAGTGGGGAAGAGATATGTTCTTTAGTGATAGGTGCCATAATGAATTAGACTCTGAACTTGAACTATTAAACAAACACAAGGAGCAATGGTCTAGAAGGGAATGGAGAAAATGTTTGTGTTCATCTCAGACATTCGATGGGATGGTATGAAGTTATACATCTTCCCTTTCGCACGATTCTCCTCCTGTGAGCAACAAAAATAACCATGTCTCCCTCTCAACCGAAGTGGTGACCGAATACAGCCGCTTGAGGGGTACATGCACATAAAGTCTGCCCTGTGTTCCGCGTTTTCAGTTGGATAGTGGAAACAGAAGCCACATCAACCCATGGGGAAGCTCCAGATTGAAAAGTAAGCGCTTGGTACGAAAACGTGTAAGGGTTTTGTCGTTGATGGTCTCTAGCGAAGCTGCTTTCCTTGCAGAAACTCTGAAGACTGAGGGCCTCGATTGGGCGGTTGTTTTCTGGGGACTGATGCAGGTGGGGTTTAAAATAGAATTGTGGAGACCGGTTTATTTTTAACCCTGCACGTTTTGGTCAGATTTCCGCCCTCCCCCTGTTCGGGTAATTGTGCTTGAGCGATGGGACAAGTCTACCACAGCGGAATTGTTTAACTAATTCAAGCATATTGAACAATTATTTCAGTCTTCTGAAACCATTAGAAGAATTGTGAGATGTTGGGCAAATTTCGACGGATAATCAAGGGTACGATACTGCCACTTTCGTACACTTTGTCAGAATGGGTGGAGTATCAGTATCCCTACAGTACAGAAAATGATGACCAGAGAGAAGTGGCCTTGTGGGACTCCCCGGAACAGTCAGCCAACCACAGAACGCCCACAAACAACCGCATCACACCCTACAGAAACCCCAGACTTTCAGGCCAATATGTGAGCATGAATATTTGTTTCTATCTCCGGCACGTGTGATAAGGTAGCTGGACTTGCATCTGTACTGTGATGGCGATGAAAATATACACACCAGTATCTCCACGTTGAATCCACAGGCTCTCAAACCAGCATTATTCGAGTACAATTTGACTGAAACTGTCCAACAATATGGAGCTACTAACAAACGCTCTTATGGGGCAGCTGGGCATTTGACGTAAATTCCGCATATGATATATCTTGAGAAAGTAGACCGCTGATCATTGATCGGCAGAAAGAACTTGTTTCAATATGCTTACGGATTTGAAACAAATATCGCATATTACCCCACTCATGACTTCAATGTTTTCGAGAACGGTGAGTCGTGACGAGGCGGTTAAATGTTGGAAATGGGTTGTGCGTAGCGAGACTGGTGTGTTGGTAAGATTACAGTACAAGACAAAATACAAAATTTCGAGGAGCGAGAAAAGTGGCGGACATTTCTTTTCTATCGGCGTAACTCAATTTGAGATATTTTGTTAAGTTAGTTATCTAGAACACCGAAATCACTTAAACCAAAATTATTAGAATAATAGCAGTAATTGTCCAAAATATTGAAAGTATTTAGATACTTCAGACCAACTTACGCTAATAGATGAGAAATGACCATTAGAGACTTTTCTTCACCACGAGGAGACAAGGCAAAGCAAAGAAATTCCCACGTGAAAGGAAGATTTGGGGTCTGCTTCTATGTAACTGGGTCTGTGTTACAGGTCTAATTCAACCTCAAGAGCGGCCGCGACCAAAATTCTAAATCCCACATGTTATGAGCCTCGCTGGCCGTTACCATGACAGTTGACCCAAGGTTCTACCACTGGTATCCAATAAGCAATAGAGAAAACTACACCGAGAGTTGGATATCCATCAAAAGTGTTTGTTAGCCTCGCGTAGATAGGCTGACACTCCCATTATCCAACCCAAACCAACCCAACAACATGGCAACAGACGCCACGTGGGCAGTGAGAAGCGACCTTCACAGCCCACGTTAGACCGCTGAGCCGCATTTCCCAACGTTTGTATATCTTCAAGCGCTGGCTCTTTAAGGCATTCTTGTTAACGCTGACCAAGTGGAGAGCGATTCCAACACCAGCTACGCCACATCGTGAAATGCTTCATTCCTCACATCGAATCAACTCAACCACCTAACCAACTGACCAACAACCATATCAATGCTCAACCACCGGGGGTTCCCAACGAACAAACAGCCTGTGAGAACAGTGAGCCTCGTTCACTTCTCCATAGGAATCAACATACCTCTCTCCTGTCCCTAAAATCTCGATAGATGTCGGCCCACTGAATCGCTCACAAGTTAGTGTAAAGCTTCGCATGAAGCTCATGCAAAAAGAACTCACCACACGCCTATTCTCACACCACTCCTCTTGTCCTTCCCATTCTCCTTGGTCTCTCAACGTACACTCAGGTTTATACCTCGCAACATCCTCCACCGTAATCCCCTGCCAAGGTTTAAGCATCGGATGATCACTAAAATGCACCAAACTCGCCTCCTCCAAGACTCTCTGCGCATCCCACGTCGCATTCCCCAAAAACTGGCCATGTTCATCGTCTTTCCTCCTGAATTCGCCGGTTAATAACGCATATTTTCGGTGCGGTAGTACCACACACGAAGATGAGAAGATCGAATTGACGATTTCCATGTCGTACGTCTCGATGTCGGCTTTCTGGATGGCTTTTTCCATGCGCTTGTATGTAGCGGCTGAGGGTTCGATGAGCATGATGTGAGAGGCGAGAGTTGGTTTGGATAGCCAGTATGCTCGAGGCATTGCTGCTGGTGCTGGAGGGAGGAGGAATAGCTCGTCCATGCTTTTTAATACGGATGCGTCGGAATCTAGTACGATGGCACGATCGTATTGTGTGAGGTTGAAAGCGAGAAGTTTGGTATAAGATTCTCGCCAATCGTCTAGAGAATATGTTAGTTGTAACTTCAGTTTTGATTGATGGGGTTTTGCTCTGCGATTCGTGGTGATTTTACAAAATAATAAGGACAAGTGCTTGTCGAGGGTTTTAAGAATCAAGAAATCGCGATTTCTTCATTCTCCCAAACCCTCTCAAACAGTGATCTCAAAATCCCAAATCTTTTCTCCCAGACACGAAGAATCCATAAAACACAATCCATAGAAGATTATCAGCGTTCCTTACCATAAGCAATCCGCCTCCTAACAACCCTCACCCTCACTAACACCACCCCATACTTCTCAACCGCAACCTTCAACAACCTCTTCACAACCTCATCCTTCAGCGCACTCCGACTACCATACCCCTCCGTCATAAACTCCTCCGAATCAGGAATAATCATCACCCTCTTCGCCCTACTCCCCACCCTCTTCAGGGACTCAAAAATCATAACCGCATTACACAGAACCTCCGCCTTCGTCACATACGTAACATAAGCCATCCTCTCCCACTGCAACCCCTCATACTCTCTCCCCGTCCGCGAAGTCGGTTCCGGAACTACAGCCACAGCTTTGGGATCATAAAGACACTGCGCGCCACCACCTTTCAACAGCCCGTAGGTTCCTAGGGCTGCATAGCTGGGATCGCCCTTCCTGGGCCAGAAATACCACGATACTATCAGGAATACTGTTAGAGAGAGGATTTTCCCTGCGCTCTTTCGCGCGGATTTGGAGCGGAGTAGTTGCTTGATTGTTGGTCTGGGAATTGCTTTGGGCAGATCTGCTTCGGCGGATATGGGGAGGAAGAAGGGTGAGTTTTCTAGGAAGGAGGGCATGTCTCCGTGTTGGAGATGGGCGCTGGACTTGCGTCGTCTATGGTTGGTGGGTTTTGACATTGTATTTTAACGGGGTAATGATATTGTCGTATGGTGAGATGATGGGTTAATATAAGTAAACGAAGGCGAGAAATATCGTAAGAATAACATTAAAAATGCTCTTCCGGTCAAGAAACGAGTGAAATATTTATTCCAACAATAGAAACTACAAAAACATTAGCTCAATTCGCACCAAAAAACCACCTTAATGTATCAAGAAAGATGTAGGTATGGAATCACAAACACAACCAACCACGTGATACCCACGCCTCAAACCCCTATCCAATCCCTTAAGGTTCTCTCTCGATCCGGATATACCGGCCTTATCGAAATCGTGTCCAGATGCCACACACAAACAATACCAGAAAGAAAAGCTTACTCACAAGTTCCAACGCCGTAAATAGGGGGTGATAATACACACAGTAACGTCGATGTTGTTCGCAAGCAATTGTTCACAAGCAAATGTAGCCTTTTCCAAGGTTTCACGAATACCCCAAGACTAAAATTGGGTCGCGATCGACATTGTTTTGATCAGGTGATCTTGGGAAGGGGATCGCTACCTAATGTGTTATAGGTAGTAGCTGGTGGTAGCACCCTTAAATCTACTACGCGATTTTTAGATATATAATATTTGCTCTTATTGAATTATTATCGAAACTTCAATTCTCTTTTCTAAAATAGAATATAATCGAAATGTAATACCCTTTATTTAAAGCTAATCAAGCTATGTTTACGACTTCTCCGGGTTAGTAGTAATCATCTTCCAAGAGAAGGGTAGAAGAGATAAAGAAAAGTGGATATAAGTTAATAACTGGTGTTTCTATTATTTAATAACCATGTTTTATCCCAGAGGAAGAGAAGAAACAGATGCGCAATAGTAGAGGACGTTATGTAAATAGAACCTAACATCAAACACAAGACCCTTAAAAAGCATATAGAATAATGAGACGATATTGTATTTCGCAACGAGTGACAAAGAACAAAAAGACAATTAAATTATCGTTGGTCTTAACAATCATCTACATTACATCCATGCACCCCACTAACCGAACTACAAACATTACTCCAACACATCACTCTCAACACAATTTTCAATCTTCAATCCAGCTCCAGTTCCCAGCCACATCACACCGCAACCCTTTAAATCTGAGCCGCAATAAAGGCCGCACCACCAAAAAGCGCAGCAGCACCCATAGCCCCAACAGCATTCGTCTGCGCCGCACCCGCGCGACTAACACTAGTAGACGTGCTGGTAGTAGTGAAGGTTGAGCTGCCACTCGTAGAAGTGCGGGTGGTGACGATGAGAGACGTGCTTCCAGACGAGGTCGCGGAAGCGAGGGAGCTCGAGAGGCTCGAGGAGACCGAGCTGATGGAGGAGGATACTGAGGATCCAGCTGATCCGGTGAGTGTTGAGGCGGAAGAGGCGACTGAGGAGAGAGATGAGAAGACCGAGGATGAGACTGAGGAGAGGGATTCTGAGGCGCCATTCGTTGGGGTTGAAGATGTGGATGTGGTTGTGGTTGTTTGGGCCTGAGTTTGTTAGAGGGGATATGTCATGTTGGAGGATGGATACCTACAGCAACTGCCGAGGCAAAGGCCAGGACGAAGAAGTTTGTGAATTGCATTTTGATGGCGCTTTTGGTGTACGGAAACTGAAAATCGGACTTTTAACGATTGTTTTTGGTAGTTGTGATTGACAATTCGTGATCTACAAAGCTTGAGTACAAGAGTACAAGTGTGTGCTGATGTGCGTAGAAGAGCCAGGACAATCGATATTATATACCTTGGGATCTACAACTTGAGAAAGACCCAGAAAAGCCATATTTGGATCTACTCTCGGATAATTGTTTCCCTTCGATGCACTGCCAGGCTGAGCGTTGTCAATTTGCGTCATCACCTGCTCGTCTAGAGCTGTTTCACGGTCTCGACAGCTCTCTAGTCTACGCCACCACCCGTGTTTGTAGTCTAAGCTCATGCCGCATCCAATGAGCACGAAACGGAACACCGAAAATCCAGGGAAAAAGAAAGGGGGCTTAGAAACTTGATGGGGGGTTGGGACGGCGGCAGAGGTTAGACAAGGGAGGTGGCGTGGGAAACGCAGTATGGCGAACGGTACTGTAAAAGAACGCACGTTCTTGAGTTCGGGTGGAAAGTTTTCATGATGTCCAAGATAGTATCCCGTAAACCTTTTTCTCGATACAGACAAGAATACCCGTAATTTGTAATATCAGACAAGTCGAGAGCGAGTATTTGAAAGTCAAACACCGACCACGCAAAACTTGTCTGACAAAAGAACCAGCGATGCCACGTAACCGACTATACGATTGAGCATTGACTATGTGGTGGGATTCTTTCCGTGCAGATTACTAGAATAGATGATATTGGAGCTAAACAGCGTACTATACTATACCACTTGCAGTAGTTTGGTACTGCGATTGGCGTATCCCGAGTGCGGAGTATCCATGGCAATTCCATTCCGCCACAGAAAAACAGGTCAATAGGCGATTCATGAGTGGCTTGGAAATATCAAGATAGCCAATACCTCGCTCCATTGACAAATTCGGGCGGTGCCATAGAAGGCTAGTAGAACTCAGGTTGCTTAAACTTCCACAAAACCTGGTTATGATTGATCACGTGCTGATCGACATCAAGGAATCTGCACATCTCCATGCTTGGCTGTTTTGTTGCGATGGTGAAATTGAGAATCGCCGAGCCGCTTTTCCAGCATGACGAGAAATAGCGTTGCGTCTCCCTTGCCACACGTAATGCCGGAGAATTGTTTGCTTCTTCAGATACGGGTATTGGATTGATGGCCCAGAGCGTTCCATTCCCATCTTTTCGACATCGCCTGCAAAGAGTAGAGAGACGACTAAACCCCAGCACCGCCCCTCGTTGGGCAAACAGAGTAACAGACAGTGCACTTGTTGTCGCTACTTAATCGCCAGAGCTAGACTGATCTAAATAATTCGAGGAAGCAAGGCAAATTACTGTAAACTTAGGGCGTTTGAAGCAATGGTTTAGGCTAGTTACTTACAATTAACACCAAAAGAAGGACTGCGGCTCTTTTTCCCACTGTAAGCCCGCATAAGTGCAATGCCAACTGCATGCATACGGAGTACTTCTCGTCAGATGCACGGGCAAGCCTCGCTGCGCGATAGTACAAATGCGGGGAGAAGTATCGGATCGGGCGATGCTTTTCAAACGTTGTGGTAAGGGGAAATGCCCTTTTTTATTTCAAACACGATTTCTGCAGCCTCATCTGCACTTTTCGCTTCAAAATCGTACCGCTTGGCTTCCGTTGACTTGTACACGACAACCTGCTTCGTTAGCTTCCAATTGCAACAAACATCAAACATACTTACTTTGAAGTTTGTGGGGTGTCTTCGCGTGACTTTGCAGCCAACAACGTTACTAAAGTGGACCGTAGTCGTTTTTCCTTGCCCTTCAAACACTGTCTTTCCAGTGGATGCCGGCATGATATGCAAATATTCTCCATCGATGGCCAATACCCTCTCATTCATTCCAACAAATCTCATCGGCTGTTTGCGCCAGACCGTGTATTTTCGATAATTGGAGTTCCCAAGCTCATCCTGTTTGATAGCCTCTTGAGCGAGAGGATGGGAGCTAAGCATTTGTCCCTTTTTAGTCTTCCGGACCTCTGGTCGGTCCATCATTAATGCTTGTTTAGGTGAACTACTACTTGGAGATCCTGACATAGTCAATGGTCCATCAGTTGCAAACCGCCTTCGATATAGATCCAAGTCCTCCCGGTTCCCAATTGACTCGACTCTACGGTCAAGGAGAACCACAGTACCAGATCCGGTCAGCTTCAGTACGTGATTGGCTTTATCCAACTGTCTCTTTTTGCAAATGATGTCCAGCACGTCAGCCAGATAAGTATCTGTCGTGACATCCAAAGTAATCATCTGTCCTGGTGCGGCATCCGCAGAATGAATGTGAATTCTCAGTAACTTTTGAACGCCAACACGAGCTGGCTGCGTTGTAACTCCACCTACTGTAGGGGCGTCTGCCGGAGAATTATTTGTTCGCAGTGCTGAAAGACTAGTCATCAGCGGGTTTGGACGTGGATTCGAAAGCAGTCCAGCTGAGGGCGTTAAAGGAGTACTTGGTAGGATGGAGTTTTCCTCAATCACTGGCGCCGCAGCCGTTGTCGCCGTTTCTTGCTTGAATTGAGGTGTGAGACTTTGATTCTCTTGGAATTGCTCCTCAGTGGCCTGCACCAGGGCAAATTCATCATATGGCTTGTTATTTGACCTCGATCGTGCAGCTCGATTGTTAGCCGTAGTAAATGATATGAGAGTTTTCGTGCGCTCCAGTGCAGGGAAATCATAATCAACCTCTTCATCTTCCACCATTCTCAGTGTCCACCAATTGACATTCATCTTTTCCGCTGATATAGCGGGCTCAATTTTCTCTTCAGTGTACCTCCATAAACTTAATCCAATGAGATCAGCTACAGCTACTTGGCGATCAGCGGCTTCGTTGATGTGAACGCTTCTTCGAATAAGGACTTCATATGGTTTGGTGGTCGACGTAGCGAAAGGAGCCCATATTTTAAGTGCTAGCGGATTTGGGTCTCCTTGACCAGATAATGAAGCAAAAGATTCAAAAGGACTGGCTGCTTTGGTTTGCCTTGCCTTGATGGCAGCGGACAAAAGACTCGTGGGCTGTATCATGCTAATGGGCCTTGGGGGTGGTAAGGCTTGTAAGACTGGTGGTGCAGGTTTGGACTTTTTGGTAGCAGTACGCGTCAACTGTTTTGGTACTGTTCCAACAATTGGATCGGCAATAGAGGTATCCATTGGGCCAGCTCCAGTATCTAAAATAGACGTTGAATCGATGCTGCCTTCATATTCCGAATCCATATCTGATCCATCTGAGTCCTCTTCTTCCTCTTCTTCCAGTAAATCACTCTGTTGCCTCTTCATGCCCTGATTTGGATCCGAAGTCTGGCTATGTAAAGCTCTGCTTGCCTTGGCAGCATTTCTTGCAGCATCCCGAGTTTTTTGGAAAGCGGAGGCATCAAATTCATTGTCCGACGACATTTCACTACTAGTGACCGTATCACGCCTTGCTCGTTCTTTTATGGCATCCACTACTGCTGGTTGGGAGCCTCTTCTCGTCTGCCCTGAGGTGGCACGGGGGGAAGTGACGGTAGACGATTGTCTTAGGTTGGACCCTCGAATGGGTGAGGATCCAGAGCGATTACGAATTGGCATCTTGGAGAATTTGATTTGCTGAGCAGCCCGCTGTT
Organism: Hymenoscyphus occultus; assembly: GCA_900536445.1. NCBI lineage: Eukaryota > Fungi > Ascomycota > Leotiomycetes > Helotiales > Helotiaceae > Hymenoscyphus > Hymenoscyphus occultus. Next base: position 130,484 of record UNPT01000085.1, read on the forward strand.
CACCCTCCTCGTCGCTCTCGTCACTCAAATCACTACTGTCTTCCTCCTCCATCTGTTCTCGACGGCGCCGGCGCTTTGTAGCTATTCCCGGGCCAACAGTATCTCCCGCACCACCGCCCGTCACCATTCCTCCCAATTCAACCTCATCCTCCAATCCAGCCAGAGCGGCTGAGCGAGGGGCCGCCTGAAAGTATTCTGAAGCAATCGCCGTGGGAATGGGTGGGGAGTGTGTTCGCTTGATATTGGCGGCATTTGATCGCCATCCAGCAGCTTTGAAACCGCCAGTATTCAAAAATGTATCGTTGATGGTGATGAGCCGTTCTCCGACACCATCGGCAATGGTGTTTAGGTAATTGGTTCGTAATTGGTACGAGACCAAGCTGCGATAACGTTAACTTTATTTACGGTGTTGTGTTTGGCTTGTCAACTGTTCCGCGGGGTTGTAGACATACTCTTCCACCTGAATAACCGACATGATCTCCCAGAGAAAGCGAATAGAAGAGCTCCGGTATGCTTCAAAATCTGCCGGGGAGGTAGCTAGGTAGCGTTGAAGAAGAGAATAGGAAAGACTACGAGTAGTCGAATCACAGCAAGAAATACCGTGGTTGGATATGGCAGGAGATCCAGCCTTGCGTTGAGGTTGTTCACTACTGCAGCGGTATGGAGACTTGGATGTGTAAGGGGTGGGGGGTCAAGCCTCTAGTACCTATGTATTGGTACGGGGACCCATTGAGTGGACGTCAGGCTTAAAGCTTGGCGCATCAACCCTGGAGTGAATGCCTGTGGCTGCCGCTGCCGTCACTTTTTGCGACAGCGCCCTCCTCACTACAGTAACCTACCTACAGTACGAGTATACTCTACTTGATCCCAATTCTACGCATACAGTACAACGAACAGAGCAACACCACCCCACAAACATCACATCACATCACATCCAACATGGCCCTCGTGGATTATTCCGACACCGACGAATCGGATGTCGAAGAGTCCAAACCGACCAAACCCATATCAAATCCATCCAAACCAGCATTTCAAAAAGTCGTTGACAGATCCAATCCCGGCAAGATCAAGGTCTCATTGCCACAATCGTCTCTCAAGACAGACACCCCATCAGATGGTCCTCCTTCGAAACGAATCAAAACCTCGAGCGGAGGAGCCTTCAGCGGATTCAACTCTTTTCTGCCACCACCAAAACGCGCAGGCCAACCTTCAAACGCGACGCTGGGTGGGGGAGCTGCTGGCAAGAAGAGCGGGCTTGGTGTGGGCGTGAATCTGAAGACTGGAGCAGCACCTGGATTTAGTAGAGCGACAGAAACAGAGAGAGAATATGGAAATACGGGAGATGAAGCCTCTCCAAGTAACGGGAATGGAATCAACCTTCCGCCACCGAAAGCACCACAACCCGTGGACCAAATACCGGCTGGTGAAGTGAAATTGGTGGGGAAGCCTCTGATGTTTAGGCCTATGTCGGTAGCCAGGAAGCCTAAAAAGAAGACGGCTTCACAATTGGCGGCATCTACAGTAGCTCAGAATCTGCCAAAATCTACTCCAGCGCCGGTACCTCAGGCTGCTCCCGCCGAGAAGGCTCCGAAACTATCATTATTTTCATTGTCTGCCGAAGATTCAAGTTCAGTAAGCATGCCAACAACAGGGGAATACGAACCAATGATACACGAAAGCCAGAGCCAGATGGCATCGGGCGACTTCTCGCAATACTCTACGTTGGAACCATACGGTGTTGAAGAGACACCTAATGCCTCCCAAACTCTTCCACCTGCACCCACGACTCGGGTCTCTCAGTCTCTGGACGACATAGCCGGAGATCTTCAACTCAGTGCTGCAGAACGAAGGCAGCTCTTTGGTCGCCAAAAGGGAAAACAAAACATGCAATCAGCCACCAAAATCATCAATTTCAACACAGACGAAGAATACTTACACAACGAGGAATTGAGAGCCTCGGGAGAGCAAGTGAAACACAATCCTGTTAGGTCTATTGCACCAGGAAAGCATAGCTTGAAGCAATTGGTAAATGCGGCACAGAGCCAGAAGGAAGCGCTCGAGGAAAGTTTCCAGACAGGGAAGAATAATAGGAAAGAGGCCAGTTCTAGGTATGGTTGGTAAAGAGTTTATTTTGATGGTGGTAAGTGGAAATATAGCGAGAAATGATACCCTGTAGAGTTTGTGTTTGTCCTTTGCCTTCTCGCGGTGTATCCTCTTTTATCTACAGTTGGGGATTCAATAGGATACTTGAAATTGAATAGCAAAGTCTGTAGGTGCGAATAAGGTTAATCGAGGTTGCCGAGCCTCAATTGATCACCGCATCTTTCAGTATCTCATAACCGTTTATAATTCGAGTTTCTCAAGGAAGGGCTAGGAGTCAGAACACTCTCGCGGTGGGTATTCCAAGTGGCTGTCAATAGCCCCTTTCTCGGATAATCAGAGTCATTATCTCAAGATTTTGGAGCAATTGGATATTACACTGTAGATTTAATTAGAAATCTACTGTATAACCACGAGTTCAATTGTTCCAGAACCTTGTAATAATCGCTTGATTATTCCTCTGGGTGGCTGGAGGATTAAACATCTCCATTTTGGCTTGATATCTGTAGTGAGATAGTGGTGATAGTGAGTTGGGTTTCCCAACCTCGGTAGAAGCAATTGGTTATCGGTCGTCCCCCTCCCCCTCCTTCGCTTCCGAGCGAACGACTAGTAGCGATGTCAATCGTATTTGTCGTACCCCTCGGTAGCTCCTCCGTCCTATGCTTTACAGTATGATAGCCAAAGCGGCAACCGATAACAATTGGTATATCGCACCGCTGCTTTGGTACTCTGCACGTAGCACGAGGCTCTCTACATGTATTCACCTCGCTAAGAAAATCCCACGAGGAGATGATCGACAAATCCTTCGCTTCGTTTCATCCCACGCCCCTTCATGTCCTGCCTGAACATACCAGTAACCAGTCATGCAAACCATACATCCCCACAAATAATCTTGCGTCTACGAGAAGGTGCTTACACCCGCATTTGCGTATCTCATCTTGCCGGATGGGATTTGAATATATTGCATAGGTACCTATCGTCAGGATCGATGGATTAATGTGGTAAGGCTCCGCGAGCATACAGGTTGTGTAAGATTCAAGAATGTGATATATAGCACGGCTAATCCTGTTTGTAATGGGGTATCTACATTCTTTTTTCCCTTCCACCACAATCTTTTGGTTTATATTCGATCAGGACATCATGTTGTTTTCACGCATACTTTCGTTGGCTTGCTACCTTACAGCATCGGGCTTTGCATCTGGCGCAGCGATATCTATGAGAGCAGAAGACGATGCGTGCGAGAAAGAAGTTCGCTCCACAAGTGCCACGAGTGGAAAGCCCGTTTTCTTTCACTACATGATCGGAGAGATCACCGCGCCGCACTGCGAGAAGGACGTCAAGGATGCTCTCGCTCTAGGTGTCGACGCATTCATCCTCAACATCGATACCGTTACCGCGAGCTGGGCGACAGGAACGGTCAAGAGGCTTTTCGACTCGGCCGCGGCGAATAACTTCAAGTTGTTCTTCTCGTTTGATATGAAGGGATATGATCATCCCAACAAGTTCACCAATTACTTGCTGAGTTATGTTGATAACCCCGCTTATTACAAGTACAACGGCAAACCTATGGTTACCACTTTCAACGGTGGAGCGGATAAGTTCAAGTTCGGACAGGGCTCTGTGAATGATGGGTGGAAGACTCAGTTGCAACAAGTCATGGCTAATGCTGGGAAACCTATCTATTTCGTTCCGGCTTTTGCTGATGTTGGAGTTAATGCGGATTTCTTCACCAAGAGCTACCCAACTCTTGACGGGTACATATCTCCTCTCCACTTTTCTCTTCAAAACACACTTACTAACAATCCATCAGAGCAATGAACTGGGAAGGCGCCTGGCCCGGCACAGGCGCCAGCGGCGAAGTCCCCACCAAAACCGACGCAACCCTCCTCTCCGCCGCCCACAGCTCCCAAAAAACCATGATGATGGGCATCTCACCCCTTCAATTCAAGCACCTGGACAAATCCAACAACTGGTACCGACGCGGCGAACAAAACCTCGAGAAGCGCTTTGCACAAGTCCTGAGCATGCAGCCCGATATGATTGAGATGATCACCTGGAACGATGCCGGCGAGAGCCATTACATGGGGAACTCGTGGCCCGAGCCGCTTTCGACCTCGACGATTGGGACGTACACGAAGGATTATGATCATACGGGCTACTGGCAGATCTTGCCGGCGTTCTTTCAGGCGTATAAGAGGGGGGAGACGACGACGGGGGGGATGGTTCCGACGAATGGAAAGAGTGTTCAGGGGACGTTTTGGCATCATACTTTACTTGCTGCTGGTGTAAGGTTTTCACATCTCACTACTTTGTGACTTGGGTACTAATATTGTGTAGACTTGTCCTAACGATGTTTTATCCCGACCAAATGGAGCTACCACGATTGAAGATCGCGTTTCTGTATATTCCCCCCCCCCTTTCACTCCTTTACTTTCTACCCGTGAAACAGTGAAATACACAGTACTCACAAACAATAGGGCGTCATCCTCGTAGCAGCCGGCCAAACAGGTCTGAGTGTCACCGCAACAAGCGGGAGCAAGAACCTCGGTACCCAAGCTTTGAACGCTGGGTACAACAGCTTCTCCTTCACGGGGATGACTACCGAAACTGTGAACGTGAAGGTTGTTGGTTCGAATGGTGCATCTGTCATTCAAGGGAGCGGGAAGATTGCTGTGAGTTTCTCCTTTTGTTGTGGTGTTTATGTTGATGTACTGATGTACGTGAATAGGTTACTGACCAAGCTGCGATTTGTAACTACAATTTCCAGGTTGTTGGGTTGGCGTAGTTTTTCGTTGAGCGTTTGAGGCTACCGGTACGGGCTTCTGGGAGAGATGGAGTGGGTACTTTGAAGTGAAGTGGTTTTTGTGTATATATCTTTTTTGTGGACATGGATTGTAGGGTTGTTATTTCGCTTATACTATAGATTGTATTTTCTTTGGTGGTATATAGGACCACCTCACCAAGAAGTTTGGACTCATTCTCTTTGGCACCGAGCCCGGCCATTGTTCTTGTGTCCTGAGATTTAGGAAGTGACGTATTTTTAAAGCTATTACTGTATTGAATGCATGTATCTCCTCCGAGTGCGCCTTTGAAAATGGGTTAAAGAAAGCGGGTGTTTCAAGAAAATAATCACTGGATAGTAATATAAGGATACTTCGAATCTAGGGTAACCATGTATCTCGAGACGGAAGTATTTCTAGCAGGGATTTGACGATTTGTGAACAGCGTGTTTAATTCGATTAGTTGACTTGATAACAGCGATATTCGTAACCTGTGTCAAAAACCCGGGCAGCCGAGAACAAAAAAAAGGGGCGAAATCAGGAACTCAAGAAAATAAACCCCTAATATCGTAAGACAACCACGCCTCTAAAGCTTAAGCCCTTTAGAGAGATCGATCTTTAACACCTTATTACCTAGGTAGTCGCACCTAATCAACTCAACTCGCCAAGTACTCGATTAACTCATAATTAACTCAAGTAGTGTTGGCCCGATGCCCCGTAGCGCGTCGGGGCCTCGCTAGCCGGACTCCGGGTGGTCGGTCCGCGTGCGCGGACTTAGCTAAGTACTCTTATCACGGTTACTATAGAGTCGGTCACGTTCTGTATAACTACTCGAGTACTACTTAATTAATTAAATAGCAGGATTTATAATGAGTGAGGATGGGGTTGCTTAGTACTGTAAGGCATGGTGGGATATATACCCCACCCCACTACTGAATACCACATTCCTTTAACACCACGACCATATCCACCATATCATTAGCTATATTATTATGAGCTCTTTTATCCCACCCACATGCCCCTCGCTATTAGCTCGCCGTGCTTTGTGCTAGCGCGAGCCTTAGAGGGGAACTTTATATATTCTCTGGTTCTTAGTGTTTTTTATCGCCCTGCTATACTTTGTGAAGTCCGAGGACTTGGCGTATGCCTTTTCAATTGGAACTTTGTATTTTTTCTTTTACAGGCTGTGTGCTTGTTTATAAGCTGTGTGCTTATTTTTTTTAGATATTTTTACTGCTCCCGTATAGGACGCGAGGTATCGCCCTGCTCTATACTTTGTATTCTACCAGATAGAGCCTTCTAATTGGTCTATAGTGCGGTTGAAGTCCGAGCACTTAGCGTTTAGTTAGACTGCTCTATAAAGGTTGTGAGGCTGAGGGTGCTTGATTTTTGCTTTCCACTCTATGTGGGCGACGTGTTAGCACGCTCTATATAACTCCTCGAGTATTACTTAATTAGTTAAATTTATTTAAATTAACTTAACGGAATCACCTAATCATACTCATTTAACTTGACTCGAGTACTACTCGAGTAGCGTTAAGTAGTTGATTAGTTTTGTTGACGCGCTAATCTATTGTAATATGCGGATAATAGGTCAGATAGGTTATTATTTTAGCCATTTGCTATACGGCATCGACATTTTGCTAAACGGCATCGAATTAACATGGCCTCCCAGGCAATTTACGGTGTGTTACCAGGTACCCCTGATATTATTTCAGGTATCGATAATATTATTGTTACTACACCTCGTCGTCGCTACTAGTATCTCGTCGTCGCTACCTTATTGTTACTGTATTATTTTTAATGATTCTTGTTAAAAAATAAAATTAAAAACATAATTATTTATTTTCAGAGAATATATATATATTAAATTCTAGTAGTAATAGACAGGTAGTAATAATAAGATAGCGACGGCGAGGTACAGCGACGGTAAGGTGGTGGTAACAATAACATACAGGCAGTGTTACAAGGCATCAAGGGTGCCTACCTAGGAACAGACCGTAATGTGGCTGGGGGGCCATGTCACTTCGATGCCGTTTAGCAAAATGTCGATGCCGTATAGCACTGGGCTTATTTTACCATACTTCATTCTACAGGGTACATCATTTTCCTCGCTTCGAGGACCACCCCTTACAGTATGGTCACATGACTGTTTTCCGGGTGCTTACGACAATCAAGCAATTATTTTCCCCTGACATTAAGTAGTTACTTGAATATGGATACATTGTCCTTAATATATTTAGAACCGTCACCTAATACTTTTTAGGTTTGGCTGAAATTCCCCTCGGGATAATTTCAATTAGGTTCTTATATTATACCTTCTAATATATGAGTAATATAAATGTGAAGAAAGATTACGGTTTCTAGTCCAGGGATAATTGATGGGATTGGTAGCATGGAGAGGATGTGGGGATGTGGGGAGGGGCGTTGGTACAGTGGGATCCGAACTCGAGAGTAGACTGCCACGTTTTTTCATTTCCTATGTACGGTCATTACCCGAATAATATAGGAGAACAAGTGTCATAGTTTTCACTAAGCTATCCCAAAGTCCCGAAGGGCGTCCAGAACTTGCTTATTTACAGTTATATCCTTTATGCTTGTTCCAAGTCTAACTCTCCTACTTACCTTACTAACTAGCAAGAAAGTCTATTTCGACCCACGGAAACTCTTAAACCGTTCCGTTGACTCGTCTATGATATTCCCCTTCATACTACCCTCGAGGATCCTAAGAAACATGTTCTCCCTTTTACTTTAAGGTTAAGTTAGATATTTCCCAAGAACAAAAAGAATCACAAATGGCATGTAATTCTGTGGGAAAAAAAGAAGGTTGTTGGCGCTAAAGTTTAGCATTGCTTTTTTCGCTGAAACGTTCTGAGCAAAAGGTGTAGCTAGACTAAGTAAACTCTTTTTCCAACCAGTGTCTCTTACAAAAAAAACGCCTCTCTTTGGCCCCCAAGTACAAAACATGAACACAAAAGAAAAGACATGGCCCCCAGGTCTCCTATTCGATAACCCCTCGTCTGCGCCTCCCAACCAACAAGTACCAAGGAAAGAAATCAGTTCAAACGTAAATGCATTATACAAGAATTGAAGAAACAAACGTAAATGCTGAAAATGTCGAATGCCTATACTGCCAAAGTAGTTCAATGGGCATTCTTTTGCAGAGTAATAGGACGGTCTTCCTCCTGCCTCCGTTTATATCAAACTCCAGTTGGCATTGATAGTAGACCTATGCCAAGATTGAATGGAAAGCCAGTTGGGAGTGGCCGACCAAGAATCTCACTTTGCAATGGCAGTACAGTTTTTTTTTTTTTTGGAAAAGTGCCAGCTGGAGAAAAATGCCACTCAGAAGGGTATGGGGAAGAATTGGAATGGTAACAGTCTTATTTTTGAAGTTCTCACAAATAAGGTGTTGTTTAGCCTCGGCGTCTGAGGCGACTGATGGTCTGTTAGTTTCTGTGAACATTCAAAAAGAACGCTAAACTTACTCATATGTTGTTGGCATGGGCCCTCCTACCTTGGCTGTAGCTGTGCCAGTCGGTTTCGCGGTACCTGTACCAGTTGGTTTGGTGTCCTTTGGTTTCGTATCTAGTGGTTTGGTATCACCAGATGGAGGTGCGCCATATTTTGGAAGGCTTCCAGTTGGTTTGGCGCCACCGGGTTTGACACCAGTAGGTTTAGATCCAGATGGAGAATCGTTATAATTTAGCATCGGCGCCCCAGTAGGTTTGGCAGCACCTTTTTTGGCTTTGCAACCACTGCCAGTGCCCTTTGCCTTTGGTGCTCCTGTCCCAGAAGGTTTAGCAACACCTTTTTTCGCTTTGCAACCACTGCCAGTACCCTTCGGCTTTGATGCTCCTGTGCCAGTTGGCTTTGAAGGCGTAAAATCACCGTCAGTATCACCACCATCGCCACCATTGCCAGTACCCTTCGGTTTTGATGCTCCTGTGCCAGTTGGCTTTGAAGGGGTATAATCACCGCCAGTATCGCCATCATCTCCAGTATCTTTTGGTAATGATGTTCCAGTTGGCTTAGGAGCTTTGTATGGCTGGTAGCCACCAGTATAACCATCATCGCCGGTGCCCAATGGTCTTGATGTTCCAGTTGGCTTGGGAGGACTATAATCATCGCCTCCATCACTTCCACCACCTCCACCACCTCCACCACCTCCATAATAATCACCACCATTGCCGGTTGGTTTTGAGCCAGCCGCGTTTGTTCCAAATGGTTTTTTCCCGGTTGCCTTTGCACATCCCTTTTTCAGCCCTCCCGTTTCCTCCTCTCCCTTCTTAATCGGGTCATCTTTTACGCTCTTTTTACTACCACATGGAGGGCTACCAGTTTTTGTTGGCTGGGCATAGCCACCGCCACCGCCACCGCCACCACCAATCTCACCATATTTTGGGAGACTTCCTGTTGGCAAAGCTGCAAAATTTTTCACGTACCCTGTTGGCTTTGCGAGCCCAGGAAGCCCACCTCCCTTTGGTGGTTTTTCATATCCAGGGAGCCCAGTTCCCGTTGGCCTTGCAGAACCACCTTTGGTAGCTGTGTATGCAACACGTGCAGCTGCCGAGCCGAGAAGAGCAGTGACGACTAGAGAATGAAACTTCATGTTGGCGTTATGATTGATAGAGTTGAGGATCTGAGAAGTTGAGGTTGGGAAGTTGAGAAGTCGAGGAGTGGATGAAACTGTCAAGTGAAAGGAGGGAAGTGTATCGAAAAGGCACTGCCGTCTAATGAAGGGAAGAAGTACAAAAAAAAGACTTCTGTCAAACAAGGAATGTTTTTCACATCAGATAAGGATGGAAGGAAAGGGAAAGATGAGAGGAGGAGGCTCTCTTGGGGAACAGTGGACTGTACTTATACATCAGATTGGTCAATTTCCTTGATTGGCTCGCTTACATGCGAATATAGTTCAGATGAGTCCGGACGTCGTTATTCAGCGATCGTATTCTACAGATGAAGTTAATTCTCCACGTTAGGTTTCATGTTTCGCTTTGAACGTTGTCACCAACGAACATGGCTGATAACACCCATGACGTCCACCCTTGTAGCAATCATTGTGGTGCTGGCCATCCGTGGGGCCCCATTCTTCCCCATCAATCCTGAACTCGGCATGGTAGCCAAGTTGATTCTACAGAGTAACAACCCGAAGCGGACTACGAGGAACGAAACATTGTGGCGTCACTCATGCGTCGAATTGATTGGCTGCCAAGGTAACGCATGTTTACTGGAATTTCTTTGAACAACGTCCTGGTGCTATCCAGGTTTATACATGTTACCTGACTCTATTTTTACTTGATCCCTACGCTTCTGCAATATTTCACTAACATGCGCGTGGGTTTTCTATGTCTAGTCGTAATAGTTTGTTTCATGGCGCAGATCATCAGAAACACTTTGGTAACAGCAATTCTAAATTGCTAATGTCAAATAGATTATTCATTTCAGCAGTCATGAATATATGGTTTGTATTTACCAGTAACCTAGGGTGTGCCGTGTAAAGTGCATATTTGTAGGAAATGATACGAAGCAACTCGTACTAGGTATTACTGGTACCTCATCACCAATTCATCCTTTGCTTCTCGCTTAATAACGCTCAGCTCCCATGAACACGTGGATGCCCGTGCATCAGGATGCTTAAAATACTTTGACCAAGTATGGGGTAGCCAAATCCTTGGGGAGTATTTCTTGGGAACAAGTGGACCTGTCCACTCTAGTTGAAGATCATCCCCCACAAAGCTTCGCACATCGCGTCATATTTCTCTGTTTCAATGCTTGCTCACTGTGGACAACAAGTTTAGCTGTAAGTTATTTCACCGTGGTAAGTCTTAAAACATATTTTATGGCAATTCAAATATTCTAATAACTTCCGTTATTCACTAGTTCTAAGAAAGCTGATGCAACCAACTTCAACGTCTAGATTAATTGCCTACAATTAGCCGAGAAAACCAGAAAGATTAAAGGAAATATACGACTTTACAGCAAAATCAAACAAATTGAGTTAAGGATCTTGTTTATTTTTTAGGTTTGACTACAAAAGTTGACTAATTAAAATGGTTATTGAGCATTAGAGGATAATTAGATTGACAAACTTAACGATCTAGATTAATTACTTAAGTTAATACCGAAAGGCAGAATAATCGGAGAGGGATATGCGACCCTTCTTTTGTCTATCGCAAGGGCGAATCTTCTCCTTAAGAGTTGACGATCAACTCACAAGCTCTTCCTTGAATTCCCTGTGCTTCATTCTCTATCAAATCAATTTCAAAATACCCTTTAATCGCTCGGACTCTCTCCTCTTCGTTCTTACAGCTCTATAGATAGGGAATCAGCACTTGACAACTAACAATGATGGAAGAGTCAATATATTCAGCTTACCAAAATAGTCACGGTCCTCCCACCATTATTTCTCTTCACATCACCGTTTACTAACATGATTTTCCCTGCGACTTTCCTTGCCTTATCATGTCCTTCCATAATCACAAGACCCGCCTCCTCCTCCAAAACAAACTTTACGACGAGCACAGTTGACACCTGGAAGTTTGGGGTTGTTGGATAAGTGCTAGTAAAATGATTCATAACCTCGAAATCGGGGGGAAAGAATTCCAAATCCCCGAATTCATAAAAGGAATTCCAGGGCTTGTCTACTGCATTTCGGTACTGGTAAATCCAGAACCTTTGTGGTTCCTCGTCCACGAACTTGGCATATTGAGAGGAGAGACTTTGTGTTGCTGCGGGCGATTCCCGGTTTTCAGGTGGCACCGGCGCATGGATGAGACGAATTTGCTGGCTTCCAAAGTTTGTGAATACTGGAGGTTCTTCAGGGAAAGGAGTGAGAGGAAGAGGGACAACTTGTCCATCGCCCCCAAATGCGACTATTGGCAATTTAGTTCGCATAGTGCCAGAGTTTTGAGAAGATTATATACCGTCAACTGAGTATTTGGAGCCGTCAGGTAATGTGACAATATTTACGATATGGACCCTGGCCGTGAATTAGATGGCGATAGACAATTCATCGCGACTCTCTTGAACACCAACTTACCATCCGCCATACTTCCCTTGAGGAACACCACTGTTTTCATATCAGAACGTTCCATTTCGAAAAGCCAACTGGAGTTGAGTGGAGAGGCTTACCCAGCTCGTGGACGAATTCTCACACCCCTCATCTCGACCTTAAATCCTAGACTTCTCAAAATCGAATTGAAGAAGATCGAACCTTCCATACAATATCCGCCTCTTCCTCTCGCATTTCCGACGATCTTTTGGAATAGATCCTGAGGGTTCAAGGAAACTCTTGGGGTAGGGGTGTAATGCAATGATAAATTCTCATATGGAATTTTGACTATCTGGTGAGTATGCAATGCTGTCAAGTATTCGAGATCAAGTATTGGAGAAGCTAGGCGACGGAAGCGAGGGGGCAGAGAAATATACTCCTCCCAATGACCGAGTTGATCGCTGGAATAGGTTCGATTTGCCATGTTAATGTAATGCCGCCGTGGTCTTGTCTGCAGCAGTACTTTACTTTTTGACCAAAAGTCCAACTTTTCTTTTCCGCTGATAGCTTCAGTCAGTAAATTGTCATGCTCGATGACTCACAATTATATCCGATAAAATCGTAGTTGTTGTGCATAAGCTGCGAGCGCCCTTTGAAAAGTGGGGCAATCCAACATCGGTTAAAGTACGTGAGGAACAAGGGTTCTAGGGTTACATCTGAATGTAAGAGACGTGGTCATACTGTAACTCTGTACACACCTAGTTTTACAATGATTTTATCCAAAAATTCTCGCATAACTAAATTAGATAATTAGTTTTATTAGCGTGAAGGTTTTCTTTTCATCAATCTAATTATGCTAACAGTAGGACAGTTACATTATTTGTGCTAGAAGTTTGGAAAGTTATTTTCAACAGTGTGTACCTAGTTACAGAGTAATGACCAGGTAGGTATCTTTATACAATATGTTTTAGCATGGCATAGCTCCTGGTTGCATCATATGTACGCGGAGACTTTTGGCTTGACGATCTCCTAAGAAGACGCATAACAGATAATCTCCGAAAATAAGTCTATTTGAAAGCTTATGTATATCAAAACAATAAAATGAAATGGAGTTTAACTAAATCCAAGTGGTCGGGCCGGCCGGAGCAATACTTAGGCTTCCTACGGGGGCTCGGTCCGATTTGCTCAGCACTACTTAAGTTATACTTACGTCAAAGCAAGCGTAGCCACCAAGACTAAAAAACTAAAAGCGGATAATTTAAACCTAAAGTTCTAAGCGTAACCTTATATGTGATGCAACCAGGAGATAGTAGGGAGCGACAGCGCAGAGAAAATACGGACCTACTATTGCTTGAAATTTTATAGAAACCAATTATTTCTTCAACTGTGAGAACTCCGTAAAACTAAAAACTCATTTCATCCTTAATAATAATATGATCTAATTTATAAGTTATCACTAGAGTGATATTGCTACAACGTGTTAGTTTTTATACATCTAATCCTACAACTTTTATAGTAGTTTTACAACCACGATTTATAAAGGATTTATTATTCAATAAGACATAGGATTTAAATCACAGCTTAAAGATAACGAGAACTCAAACACAAGTCGTATGTAAGGTGCCTATTCAAATGTAAATCCAAATACGAGGTGTCTAAATTGGTAGCACGGTTACTACTTTTAAAACACTTAAATCGATTATAATATGTGAGTTTTTATAAAATTGACTTTTTTATATTTAACAACACTTGGCCCTCTCCTGTCTCCACAAGTTATATTAGTGCTTCTAGCACATATCTCATCTACTATTTCGTAGAAGCTCACGATTACCCTTGGATTACTCTCGGACGTTTATGATTCAAAAAACCCGTGGCAAAATCACTATACTAGATAACATTGTTTTGGAGTATTCATCAGGAATAAAGGCCTTTTCTATAAATAAGTTTTCATTTTTGCTCTGGAACAGGCTCAACTATCAACATGTAACTACCCACCCCACTTCCCCCTCCCCCTTTTCCAGATCCAGCCTCCAAGCGAAAGATTTTGCATGTGCATAACCAGAGTCAAATTGGCCATATCAAATCCACGGATCGCATAAGGTACGCATCTCCTCCGGGCTTACCTCTACCAATTTGCCGTCTCTCCAAATGTGTTTAAGCCAGCAACTGATATCCGTCTCTGGAATATGATGACTATAACTCAGCAAATCACCAAACTCCTCAATCTGGGGCCAAGCCATCGACGCCCACGGCTCGCCTTGATCTGAAAATTCCTCCAGTTTAGTGTCCCACTCCTCTTTACACGTCTTCAAATCGCGAGGGGAGCTTTGCTGGTAATCAAGCACCATTCGACTAGAAACACCACTATTGATGCTACCACCATTGAAGAATTTGTCGTAGTTGCTTTGTCCTATGGCAGTAAAGTATGTTTGCTTGTCCTTGAGTGTGTTGCCAAAGTAGAACTGCCTACCCCCAAGGGCTTGTGATGGAACACGTTCTAGTGCATAACGATCTTCAACAAAGCAGTGTTGATGATATGTTGACGAGTGGGTCTTGTAGAAACGCTTCAAGGAAGGAAATAGAAGAACAAGTGGGCCACAACATTCATATTCCGGGTAGTCGCCGTCCACGTTTCCTTCATAAAACCGAATATTACCTGCCAGACTGACAATACAACACACCTTTTTTCGCGGACTAAATCTTTTGTTCTAAACGATTCAGTCTCTCCTCTTCTAGACTAAACAATCCATTTCCTCTCGAGGAGATGGCTCCTTCTAGGCCCCCCTCTACCCCTACCCCTGGGGCAAGAGGTCCTAGGGGAGTAGGAAGCCGGCCCCTCCCCCCCCTCCCGAATATACAACAACTATTTGTTGCTAGAGCCTCTAAAGTCCTTAAACGGAACCAAGTCGGACAGACGTACTTCGGCGGTACTATAGAGGCAGTAGACCACCACCTAAGTACTCTTCTAGACAAGGCTCCGAACAACGTCCTCCCGCTATTACGCGAACTCTGTTAATAAATAGGTAACCTTTGCCTTACCTTCTACAACGCCTACGTACAAGGGAACCTACCCCCTATACCTATATCGGCCCCCGAGCCCTACTAACCTCTCCTACGAACAGTAGAGGATGTTTCTATCCTACTCTCCCCCCCTCTTATAAGGGAAAAAACTTCCTATGCACAGACCGCGGCTACCTTAGTAGGCGCCTAGGCATCAACTGTACTAGATATACGCTTAGTTAACCCTACCCTTCCCTCGGTAGAGCCTATAACTACTACTAAGTCTTCTAAGAAGACTAAGGAAGCAAAGCCTGACATCCGGATTTATATCCGGCTCGACTTAGAGGCCCCTAAGCGAAAGATTTCTGCTTAGGCTATGCTCTCGGTACTTAACAACCTGAAAATCGGCTGTAAAGGACTTATATATAACGTCCTCGAAGTATCTACAGGCTTTACTATTATCCTAATTAACTAAGCTATACAGGGCTCTCTTCTTACAACTAAGAGAGCAAATATACAAACCTTATTCTTAGCCGCTCGAATCGAGGCCGCCTAGGATTAGACCCCCTTTCTCTTCTCGAATGTCCCTCGGCTATTCGAGATAGTAGTTATAATAGAGAAGGGCTCTATTAAGACTACCCTTCGCCCGACTACTAGGGAAGACCTTATTACTACTATATCTGAGAGGCTTAGAGTTACTCCCGCCCGAGCTTAGCTAACGACGGCCTTACTAGACCCCCTACGGCTATATACTACCTGGACTGTCTTTATTAATACGAAGAATGTTACTACCTCTATACCTCTCCCCTCTATAGCCCCGATCCTAGGTAGGAGGGTTTATATTAAGAGACTTCTGTGACGGTTATGGTCACGAGGGCTGGATGTCACATGCTCGCTTAGCGAGGCGCGCTAGTACTAGCGTGCGCGACCTGTATTTAGTTCCCAGCTCTCTCGAGCTCTCCTTCTCTCCTCGTCTTTTGTCCTAAGAATAGAGTGTTGTTTGTTCCGACTGTCCAGAAGCACGTCTGTCACAACTTCCTAAGATCTCTAAGAGGGTATAGTGTACGACGTACTAGGATTAGCACAATACCCGGATTTGCGGAAAGAATAAGAAGTACTAGCTATACGGGAGCAGAAAGTACTCTAAAACCCTACAGCCTTGATATATTAAGTACTCTAGCTGTCGGATACGATGTCTATACTGTTACGGACCCCACGCGGCGGACGACGCGAAATGCCAGCTTGGACCCTCTAGGCTAGGAAAACCCCCTTCTAGGGAGAATAGACTTACTATATAGCAGGCCTGTAACAAGATAAGCAGGCGCGAGGAGAAGGAGTCGCCTTGCTAGACCTCCGATATAAGCATAGAACCCCCCTGTACCCCTAGGGCTATTCTACGGCGCTCTAGCTCCGCCCCTCTGCCTTTAGATAAAGTAGGGCCTCCTACTGTGCTAGCCCCCCCCTCTCCGACTCTATAATGGTAGGACACTAGACAAAGAGGAACCGATGCCTACAGATCCTACAAATCAACGTCTACAAGTCGGCCGACTACTAAGAACTCCTTCTATAGCTTGCCTATGAGAGCCGAGTAGACATTATCCTTGTCTAAGAGCCCTACATCTACCTTCGGGAGATAGAGCGGCGAATTACAAAGTGGTACCCGAACTATAAGTGCCTAGCGCCTATTTGCGACTAGGTGGCCGGCCCTCTAAGAGCCCTTACCTTTATACGTAAAGGAGCTAGGCTAAAGGCTAATCAGTGCTCCCCGACTAGCGCCGGCATATAAAGTAGGGACCTTGTCCTATTCGAAATATAACCCTTAGTTGGCCCCCCGCTAAGGGTACTTAACGTCTATAACGCCCTAGTCGGCGCTATAGGAGCGGGGAACGCTTTTAAGCTTACTATAGGATCTCGGTCTCTAGAGAGAGGGCCTCTCTTTCTAGCGGGGGACCTTAATATAAAGAGCCGTACTTGGTAGCCAGAATACCTTGGATAGGAAAGCCCTTTAGCTTCTAGGCTTGTCGACTAGGCGGAAAATAGGGGTCTACAACTCCTTACCCCCCCTAGAACCTAAACGCACTCGCTTAGCAATACCCTAGACCTAGCCTTCTGCTCTAGCGAACTGTTTCAAAAGGGAGCTTCTACTAAGGTTAACCTAGCCTTTGATTACGACTCGGACCACTTCCTGTGTCTTACCTAGCTACCTTGGATCGGTATCCCTACTCTTACTAGCCCACTACTTAAGTTTAGCTCAATAAGCCACCTTGCCTTTCACTCGACCCTTAAGACTAAGCTTGACCCCGACTAGCCCTTTCAGCTTCCGGACCAGCCTTAAGCAAGCAACTTAGACTCCCTCTCCTCCTATATCACGGGAGCGCTATATAGAGCCTATCAGGCTAGCGCGAAGCGTAGTCTTAGCCACGGCTTTGGACACCCCTGGTGGTCGGAGGAGTGCCGGGCCCTCGCTAGCCAGATTAAGCGAGACAGACGAATTAGTAACCTAGAGGGAATAGACTCTACTCGAAAGAAGCTACGTAAAGAAATCCGAAAGGCTAAAGGTCTACACTTTAGGGACCTAATCGATAGAGCTATCGAGAGTAAGGACGTCTTTAAGATCTGTAAGTGGTACCGAAGTACTAGGTCCTATAAGTCCCCTCCTCTTAGGAGTATAGACAGGCGGATTGGCTTCTCTACTAAAGAAAAGTAAGAGATCCTTATATAAGACCTCCTTACAAACAAGGCCGAGGTCGGAGATATCCCGTTCGGATCCCCTACTGTTCCTACTTGCCAGCTACCCTGGGCCCCTGTTACCCTACTAGAGGTTACGGAATCGATCCTACGCAAGGCGTCTACAGCCCCCGTAGAAGACGACTTAGTAACAGGGATCTTTAAGCTAGCTTGGCCTAAAATCTCCCACCTAGTCTTAGCCTTATATAAGGGCTGCCTCGAGGTAGGGTACGACCCTAGAGCCTTTCGGTCAGCGATTATTACTATTATTCCTAAGCCAAATAAGAAGGATAAATCGTCCCCGAGAGCCTACTGTCCTATCTCGCTCCTCTCTGTACTAGGAAAAGGGCTAGAGAGGCTCCTTGCTAAACGAATGTCGTAGATTACAATTAAGCGAGAAGTGCTCGGCCCTAACTAGTTTAGCGCCCTCCCTCTTAGAGCGGCTATAGACCTAACTACCTGTCTTACTTACGACATAGAGAGAGCTCTAAGCGAGGGCAAGGAGGCCTCTCTTCTTACCCTTGACGTAAAAGGGGCGTTCGACGCGGTCCTACCTGGCTATCTTATTAGAAGG